>CM023622.1:4521159-4666159 GCA_013358685.1 Antennarius maculatus | reverse complement strand
ACATTGATGTAGATCCATTTCTATTTGTGGTGCGTTTAAGACGACTGCCTCTCATGTCGATGCAGGAGCGTATCTTTTGCATCCAGAGCTGACTCTGACGGATGCGGCAAAAATGCACTATTTGTAATATTGCAGTATTTGATATCCTGAAAATGAGACCAGGCTCAGAAATCGTACATCAGAACACAGGTAGAGAGACTGTTGACTGTTGTCAACAGTCAGTGTCAGTGTCTGTTTGAAATCAACTTTTAATCAGTTTGATAGTTTTATAAGAGTTAATAAAAAGAATTATACTTTAATATCGAAATAGGGGAATTATTTTTGAACTCTTTCATATATATTTCACACATGTGAATAAGCAACCTTGCTCAAGGGCACATCAGCAGTACTCAGGAGGTAAACTATCACATCCCCACCTACCAGTTCACGCTCCAAAAGTTTGGTCCAGCAGCGGATCTTGAACCCACCCTCTGGTGGCCTGTTCGGCAGTAGCCCAGTAGCTCAGACGTAGATGTCTTCTTATGCCTGTTGTGTCCAGAAGAAATGACTGGTTTATGGTTGGTAGTGAAACAGGAAGAACCCCAACATTTTTACCGTGGTGTATAAGCCATTGGAGTAAAGCCCAGGTGAGCGGTAAACTGTATAATGCCTTGAGACGTCATGAGACACCTTAAAGTGAGGTATTTCCTTTTGAAACACTACATTGGGACAGGGCATTAGTGAGGAATGAATATTGAGTATAATCTAATGGGCTATATGTTATGGAGAGGAAATGAGTCCGAAATGGAGTTAATTTTTTACCCCACCATGTTTACATCCATCCCTTTGCAGAGAGGATGTGACTGATCCATGCTGACACTGGACACAGTAGACCTGTCAATCATAGGCCTGATAAATAGGCTGTTTTCACTCCTGTATGATCTATGAATTCATCCATGATGTATTCAGAAGCAGTCGCTCAGAACTTTTATGAAGGCGTATGAGCCTGTTCTTTTAGCAGTGTCTGTGCTGATGTGTAACAGTCTTGGCAGTCTGTGCCATCTGAAAGCATGCGCCAGTGACGCTCTCTTATTTCACTTTAATGCAGTGGAATGCAAAATTGGGCAGCAGATTTTAATGGATTTCCCCCTTAAACTTGTAACCATATTCAAAATGGTGCAAAACATTGTGTTTGTCATGGCATGCTCTGTGTTCGGAGTCTGTGTAACATTTATCGACTCTGTATTAATCCAACTGATACCCTGAAGGTATTGAAATACGCAACCTCTGAATCACTGTAAATTTGTTATATAACAAATAATCAAACAAATCACTATTATTTGCCTGTGGAAAAAGTTTCCTTTTTTGAATTATTTTATTTAAACCAGAAAATGTGAAACAAATATCTGCTCCTGCAGCAACTCAGTGAAACACAGATCATCTAGGCTAATTTTTTTCATTTTTGTAACATAAATGCTCTCTCTCTCTTTCTCTCTCTTTTTCTCTCCCTCTCATTCTCTCTGTCTCACACACACACATACACACACACACATACACACACACACACACACACCCTCCAGTTCCCCGCTCCAGCCACACATGGTATTATGAGAGAGAGAGAGAGAGAGAGAGAGAGAGAGAGAGAGAGAGAGAGAGGAGAGAGAGAGAGAGAGAGAGAGAGAGAGAGAAAACGAGAGAGGCAGTACAATAACCAATTGCATGCTCTTTCTCAAACCGAAACAACCCCACATGAATTCAGTAGAAATTTTTCTTGTGAAAATCATTTCTACTCTCATACATCATAATAACAAAAGTTGGTCTTTGCAAATGTAGTGTTGTATGTCTGTTGACATGCAGTAGGGATGTGAGGTTGCATCAGGAGTGTTCATTTAAGACAAATGTGGAGAAGCGCTACCATAACAGGTGTGAGTCGACAGGCTTTGAGATGTAAACTCACGATCGGATTCACCAGGAGACACTTTAATTTCTGGGATGGACAGACTCAGGAACACAAGCCACTCATGCTCACAGCAAGGAGCCGTAGCTGTCAATTAATGTGGCATGCATGAGGGGGTGTAGGAGGGTCTTTCCTGAATGTAACCCCCTTGACCTGTCAGTAATATAATAGGACTGGAACCATATCAGTCATAGAGGAAGCAGGCTGCTTTCTCACTGCTTTCAGAGGAGATGTTTTTTGATTGTTTGAGGATATGGTACTGCTTTAAAAAAGATTACACTGTGGAGCCCAAAAGAGCCAAATTGCAACAAATGTTTACAGCTTTAGGGTAAACTACTACTGTGTAAACAGACCTAAACATGGATGTAAATAATTTATGCTCCGGGGAAATGTGTTTCACACTTCAGCCAGTCAATATGATTTTTAAACGGTGGGTGACAGGTGATGGTGAGGAGCCACAAGTCAGCAGAGGCAGGGAAAGATGGGAAACATCAGCATCATAAATGGACCATCACGTTTGTGACGGGTATGAAGCTGAACTAGCTTGCTGCTTTGGCTCCGTTTGTTAAATGCTAGTGATACATATCATTTATTTAAGAACAGAAATGTTATTAGTTTAAAAGAATACATCACAGAGCCCTTTTAACAATCACACCAGCCATCATTGTCAGTGATGTTTTATAGTTTCTCTCTCAATGCCACCATTAATGCCAAACAAGGGCTCTATCACATCAGAGATTTACTGTGGAAATACATTTCCTGAATTCAATTCCAGAAGAAAACAGTTATAGTTATCATCCATTGAAGTTGTGTTACTCCTCTGCTGTCTGACTGAGAGCGAAGATCATGTTATGCAGTGGATATTGCATTAATAGATCACATGCTTAGTGGCTGAACTCACTGTGAAGCCTCATAAATACTTGTCATACATGTGGACGTGAGTGTTACCTTCTGTGGCTCCAGAAACGTGGTTGAAAGACCAGCTGAAGCACAACTTCACTTGATGACATGATTGAATATAAAACAGTCCCTGTACTGTAAGAGGGTTTATCCCCAGTCCTATTTTCTGAGAGGTTTGGTTACTAGTATTTCTCCCTTGGAGACCACGTAAATGTTTATTTTGAATATTTGTGATCTTCTGACAGATGGAGTGTCCTCCTTAGAAGTAAACTACTTGAAAAGATTTTTGGATCATCTTAAAACTGAGTTGTAGTTCACACAACTCAATGGTGACATATTGAACTGAAATTCTTTAATCAGTAAAATTAAACAAGTACATTAATGTCCTAACAATAATCCAGCGCAGTCACAAGGAACTTCACACTTTGACTCAAAGGTTTTCAATGCATTAGCACAATACTTTTTAGTGTGGGCTTAGAACTTTTACTTGAGTCCAGTATCTGAATACTGTATTCACTTTCCACTGTGTCCTCTAACCTTTTCTCATTTCCATCCCTTCACTATGCATAACGTGGATGAAATGTCCCGTGACTAAACATATCCGTTGCTAATAAATTGCACCATGAGAATTACTTTAAAAGTTTATTTAAATGTTTTTAATTATAAACATGTTGAATATGGTTCCACTTTACGATTGTGTCTCTCGCTCTCTCTCACACACACACACATACACACACACACACACAAACACACACACACACACACATCTCCATCCATCTTCTACCGCTTATCCGTAGTCGGGTGTGGGGGCAGCAGGTTCAACAGGGAGTCCCAAACTTCCCTTTCCCCAGCAACATCCACCAGCTCTGACTGGGGGATCCCAAGGTGTTCCCAGGCCATTGTTGAGATATAATCCCTTCACCTGGTCCTGGGTCTGCCCCGAGGCCTACTTCTAGTATGACGTGCCAGGAACACCTCCCTCGGGAGGCACCCCGGAGGCATCCGCACTAGGTTCCCAGGTTCCTTTCCCAGCGAAGGAGCAGCAACTCTACTCTGAGCCCGTAGCAGTGTTTCTCACTCTAGCTCTAAGGGAGACACCAGCTATCCGCCTGAGAAAGCCCATTTCCGCCGCTTATATCCATGATCTTGTTCTTTCAGTCATGACCATAGGTGAGGGTAGGAATGAAGATTAAATGATAGATGGAAGGCTTCGGGAGGCACCCCGGAGGCATCCGCACTAGGTTCCCAGGTTCCTTTCCCAGCGAAGGAGCAGCAACTCTACTCTGAGCCCGTAGCAGTGTTTCTCACTCTAGCTCTAAGGGAGACACCAGCTATCCGCCTGAGAAAGCCCATTTCCGCCGCTTATATCCATGATCTTGTTCTTTCAGTCATGACCATAGGTGAGGGTAGGAATGAAGATTAAATGATAGATGGAAGGCTTTGCCTCTCAGTTTAGCTCCCTTTGTGGCAACAGTGCGATAACGCGACTGCAATACCGCTCCTGCAACCCCAGTTCTCCGTCCAATCTCACATTCCATTGTTCCCTCACTTGTGAACAGGGCCCCAGGATAAATTCCTTCACTTGTGGAAGAACCTCATTCCCCACTCGGAGAAGGCAGTCCACCGACGTCCTGCTAATGACCATGGCCTCAGATTTGAAGGTGCTGATCCTCATCTCCACCGCTTCACAATTGGCTGCAAACAGGACCAGTGACTGCTGCAGGTCACATGACACAAACAAGACCACATCATCTGCAATAAGCAGCAATGCAATCTTCAGCCCACCAAACTGTAAACCCTCCCCACTACGCCTTGATATCCTGTCCATGAAAATCTCAAACAAAATTGGTGACAAAGCGCAGCCCTGGTGAAGGCCAACAGCCACTCGGAACAGTTCGATTTACTGCCGAGAACTTGAATGCAGAGATTGGATGGCCCTGACAAGAGGCTCCCTCACCTCATACTCCCGCAGTACCTCCCACAGTAAGTCACTGAGGACCCGATCGTACGCCTTCTCTGAGTCCACAAAACACATGTATACTGGATGGGCATACTCCCAAGCCCCCTCTAGGATCCCTGTGAGAGTAAACAGCTTGTCTGTTGTTCCACGACCAGGACATGGAACAACGGACCTCCTCAGATTGAGGAGGAATCTCAGATTGTTCCTCCTCAATATGAGGTTCGACAATTGGGTGACCTTCCTTTTCAGCACCTTGGAGTAAACTGTCCCAGAGAGGTTGAGGAGTGTGATGTCCCTGTAGTTGGCACACACCCTCTGGTCCCCCTTCTTAAAAAGAGGAACCACCACCCCAGTCTGCCACTCTTTCAGCACTGTCCCAGACTTCCACGCAATGTTAAAGAGGTGTGTCATCCATGACAGCCCCTCAACACCCACAGTCTTCAGCATTTTCGGGTGAATTTCATCAATATCCAGGGCTTTGCCACCGTGAAGTCGTTTAACTACCTCGTTGACTTCACCCAGAGAGATTGACTCAAATCCCCCATCCTCCTCCAGCTCTGCCTCTGCAACAGAGGCTCTGCCTCTGCGACGGTTCAGTTGGAGTAGTTGGATTCAGGAGTTCCCCAAATTGTTCCTTCCACTGACTGACAGCCTCCTCTGTCGAAGTCAACAGTGTCCCATCCTTGCCCTACACATCTTGGATGGTCCCACGTTTCCTCTCCTGAGGTGTTGGACAGTCTTCTAGAACAACTTTGGTGCCGTCCGAAAGTCCTTCTCCATGGCCTCTCCAAACTCCTCCCACACCCTCTGTTTTGCCTCCATCACAGCATAGGTTGCAGTTCTTTTGGCCTGTCCTGCAACTGTTACAGGAGTCCCCAGGGACAACATGCCCCTGAAAGCCTCCTTCTTCAGTTGGATAGCTTCCCTGACCACCGGGGTCCACCACGGTGTTCGAGGGTTACCGCCCCTTGAGGCACACAAGACCTTGAGACCACAGCTCTCAGCTGTAGCTTCAGCAATGGAAGCTTTGAACATCGACCATTCAGGTTTGATATCCTCAGCCCCCACAGGAATGCATGAGGTGGGCGATGTTATTTTTTTCTAGGAAAGTTAGGACATTGTCAGTGAATTGTTGTTGTGAATTTTTAAATAAGAATTATCAAAAATGTCCCCTTATAAAATCAAGGCTCTTTCAATCTTTACGTATCAATTGGTAGATGGAATTTAAATGATTGTCATGACTGTTTCACTGCACCAGTAAACAGATTAGACTTAGGTAAAAAACACAAGGAAAAACTAAAATGCCTCTTCTGCTCTTTCTTCCCTCCTCCCTTTAGCACAACAAAGCACACAATTCCATAATGTCTCCAGAAACTAAGTTTGAGGATGTTTCAGTTTGTTGATGCTTTAGAAATTAAACATTGCAGACTTGATGCTGCTTTTACTCTCAGTTAGCTAAATAAGTTGCTATTTCAGAGTGTTCTGGCTTAATTCAAAGCTTTCAAATGTATGACTCTTTTATTCCTCAAATATGTTTAATTCAGCACTTCTTTACAGTGCAATGCCTTCTTAATTGCCATCACTGTTGTTACATTTCTCCATTTCTGCTTTTGATGGCTTCCTTTTGGTTAATTTTCACCGGTTCCAGCTGTGGTGTGTGATGTTATATTGATTTCAGTGCCGTGGGAAACCACATGGAGGAAGCCACCAGGATTAATTCCTCATATGTGCCAATGTCATTGAGCCATCAAACCTGTTGTTGATCATATTCTCAGCTCTACATGTTTTCTAGTCCATTTTTTGAATTGGAAGCTACTAGAAAATGAAATTGAATTGCCTCAAGATTCGTAACATCCCCGACATATAACAGTAATAATATTCATCAGGTGTTGCACTGCTACAGAACATGGGAGCATTGTTTAACACAGATAACAGCTGTGCAATTCACTGACTCTTCAACCAGTAACTCTTTGCAGCTCCCATGGAACTCAACGTTCACAGCATTTGAATTGAAACAAAAGAATAAAGCAAACGGCTGCTGAGAGGTACTTCTCTTGGTTTTTGTGTTTCATTTTGTGTTCAGCACCGTTAGACTCTCCGCTTAATGGATCTGTCTCACCAGCGTTTTCAAACTCAAGATTGATTTTGGATTTTTATCAGTGTGTTAGTCGTTCTGGTTATGAAAGCACCACTCTACACTTGTACACTGGGAACAAACAGTAGAATCAGTTTCCTCGTCCATTTTCCTGCTCCTTGAATACAACTTAAAACACATTCATCTTTTGTACAATCATTAAAACCCCTCCAACACACACACACACACACACATACACCTCATGTGTTTTGATTTCTCCTGAAGACAACGTTCTCTTGAATTCCAAAAATGATTAGTGTCCATGTAAAGGACAACAGTTAATGACCTCCAGCTATCAGAGAGTGGAAAACTCAGTATCATCGTTTAAATGACTTCTTTTATGATGCATTTTTATCTCATGGCTTTAATTTAAACATTGTAGTAATTTTAATTATAAGTCTGAATTTTTTTGTGGGCGGCAGTGGCTTAGCCAATGTCTTGAAGATCAGACATTGCCCAGTCATTGGTGGTTCGATTCCCGATCCAGCCAAGACATCCTCCGGAGCTACCAGCCGCTACCGAGGCACCCTTGAGCAATGCGCTGTCTCCCCCACAAGCTGCTCATTTGGGGCGCGATCCCTCACTCGACCTTTACTCTGCCTCCCCCTATGTATACAGACTAAATGCATGCCCACAGGCCTCTAGTGTGTTGTGTGTTTGTTCAGCGGCCTATATATGTGTGTGTGTGTGTGTGTGTGTGTGTGTGTGTGTGTGTGTGTGTGTGTGTGTGTGCATGTCTAACTGGAGAGTGTAAAAAAAAATCTGCTGTTTCGGGATCTTCATTATAATAGCTATTTGGTTTCATTGTAAAGAACTTTGTAACATTGTTTTTGAAAGATGCCATGTATTTAAGTTGCATTTTTTTCTTGAAATTTGGTGAATCCGTATTGTTGTTGCGCGTTAGCATTATCCTGCTACAGTGCTCGGAAGGACCACAATGATCGTGGAATACAGTTTATATTCTTTAGTAATTTATAGCTTTTGGGGGCTACCTTCAGCATTCATTTTGGATTAATTTTAAATTAAGACAGAGGAGAGATAGTGAATATATTGGTAGAAGGATGCTGAGTATTGAACTGCCAGACAGGAGGCCTAGAAGAAGACCAAAGAGGAAGTTTATGGATGTAGTGAAAGACGACAAAAAGCTAGTTGGTGTGAGAGAAGAGGATGCAGAAGACAGAGTTAGATGGAGGCAACTGATTCGCTGTGGCAACCCCTGAAGGGAAAAGCCGAAAGGAAAAAAAGAAGAAGAAGCTTCATATCCAATATACCTAGCCACCAGACTAGCTACATTAGTTGCTCACTAAAGTGTTAATAAAGTGCATTTAAGAACAGCAGATTTTATTTGAGTTTTGTTCTTTTGTGGCAAAAATTGCTTATCAGGCAATATTTTTCACAGTTTGTAGCTTTAACATCCTGCAACCATTCGGTGCCACGTTTATGGCCAAACTCCAAGATTCACTCTGGGTTGGCACTGTTTTTGGTCTCTGACAACTGAGGGAAATCGGTGACTCTTTAGCTGTTAAATGCTTGGCTAGGTTTGCCAGCTATTTGCTAACTTTGCCTGCTGTTAGGTCCTGAGCAGGTAGCGTAGCGTACAGAGAGTTCATTAGAGCTTCATCACTGGAAACATCTGCCTGCCACTGCTGAAAATCACTCCCACGAGAACAATGAGCTCAAGCCAGAGAACTAAAGTAGTTATAGGACTGTTAACTAAAACAATGAGCCAAATGTATTTTAAAGCTCCGCAACGCTGATATGAACTGCAAGGTTGTACAATTTGTCTCTGTGGGTTTGTCACTAGGAGCGACTCCTTTAACAATAGTCATGTGATCCATTTTTAAGGCAAAAACAATGATAATGGCTACTTTAGGATACTTGCACCATTGACCAACCTACAGTACATCTATTTAATCCAGCAGGTCTTCTGTGATCGGAGTAACATTACAGTTGTTTATTCACGTACTTTGTATTTGGCCAAAGACATGCCGTACTTGTCCTTTTTAAATTAGGTGATTTAAGGATAAAATTATTCATGACGACCTGTCAATCTATGATGGCTAATTTAGCTGTAAACTCTTATCTTGATGCTCACTAGTTTTATCTTTCACTCTTCACATTTTCCCACAGCACACGTTCTTCACCCGGTTCAATATTCCTCAGTGGTATCCTCTGGGGTCTTAGTCTTCTCTGTTGCCCTTATCCTTTACTGGTGTGTGTGTGTGTGTGTGTGTGTGTGTGTGTGTGTGTGTGTGTGTGTGTGTTGCCCTCACCCCCTCCTCCTTTGTTTTTCTGTTTGTGTAGATGTTTATGCAGGATCTTCCCTCTATCCCGAGGCTTTAGGCTTTTAACCCTGCAAACTATATTGCACACAAGGGCTTAGGAGCTCTTGAGGAAAAGTTCATCTCCCTTCGCTCCTCTCTTTATATCTTCTTTTCCTCCATTCCTCTCGCTTGCTTGAAGTTTGAACTTCTGTCTCTTTGATAACTTGCAAAGAATGCTTTCTTTTGATAAATTGCATTTGGTAATCTTTTTCTGCTCTCTTTTCTTCCTGTCTAATGTTCATGTCTCTTTCAACTAGTAATGACATTTTTAAACCATACAGAACCACGTCTACCTGCAACTCTTCTTAGGAGATTGGACGAGTTTATGTTGCATTTGTTTTGTTTGGATTAACAAGAGAGACAAAACAAAAAACAGTCACAAACACATCAGATGCAGCAAGTAGAGGCATTTGTCAGAACCAATAAAAGACAGATATTTTGCAGAATCAGAATCAGAAAAAATAAAGTAAAGTTTACCATACGAGGAACTTGACAGTGCATTAGAAGGTGGATTAGAAGCAATAAGGAATAATAAGGAATAAAAATAAATAAAATTTACAATTTACATTACGGTGAGATGAGATATACAGTACATGGTCGGTGTTTACAGTCGAAGAAGAGAAGTCCAAAGAGTAAACTGTCTTTGCAGGGTGGTCAGGGGCAGATGGTTACCTGGGGGGGGGGGGGCATTGTTCATGAGGTTCACTGCAGTGGGGAAGAAGCTGTTTTTAAGGCGTGAGGGCCTGGTCCGGATGGACCGTAGCCTCTTGCCAGAGGGGAGGGTCTGGAACAGGTTGTGGCCAGGATGAGAGGGGTCAGCAGCAATCCTGGCTGCACGTCTGCGGGTCCTTGTGTCGAACAGTTTCTGGAGGTTTGGCAGGCTGCAGTCGATCACCTTCTCCGCAGAACGGATGACATGCTGCAGCTTGGCCTTGTCCCTGGCTGTGGCTGCAGCAAACCACACTGACATGGAGGATGTGAGAATTGACTGAATGGTGGCAATGTAGAAGTTCACCAGCATCTTCGCAGGGAGGTGAAACTTCTTCAGCTGCCGCAAGAAATACATCCTCTGCTCAGCCTTCTTGGTGAGGGAGCCGATGTTCTGCTCCCATTTGAGCTCCCGGGTGATGGTGGTGCCCAGGAAGCGGAAGGACTCTACAGGGGTCACTGGTGTGTCACAGATGATGACGGGGGGGGGGGGGGGCAAGAGGGTCTTTCCTGAAGTCTACTATTGTCTCCACTGTTTTGAGAGCGTTGAGCTCCAGGTTGTTTCTGCTGCACCATGATACCAGGCGGTCCAGCTCAATACTGTAGGCCGACTCATCCCCATCAGAGATGAGGCCGATGAGGGTGGTGTCGTCAGCAAACTTCAGGAGTTTGACAGACTGCAGATGACATTTCAGAGTCTAAAGCCAATTACCAGCTAATAAAGAACAATTCATTGGAACAGCGATATGTATTACGCCTGTATGTCTTATTATCTCAGAAAGGGGTTTGCATCTCTATTTCTTACATTGATTCTTCATTGACAATGAAAATGTTTCATTTAGAGGAGGTTTTGGATTGATGATGTAGACTTGAAAGATCCCAGGCATCAGAGGAAAGGCACAAAGAGGTTTTGGAGAGGGAGGAGTTGGGAAAAGAATGAGGGAAGTAGAGGATGTAAAGAAAAAACAGTAGAAGCGCAGGCAGTGAAATTGAATAGTAAGACAAACAAAGACAATCCTTGAAAAAGAAATGAAGCAAGGAGAGAAGTTGAGGAGAATGAGGAGGACAAGGAGAATTGAATGGAGGAAGTGAGATCAGGTAGAGCAAGAAGGAAGAAAACGGCTTTAGGAGTGGGGGTTTTAACGGAAGAACGAGGTGATCGATGGAAGCGGAGGTAATGTACAGAATGAGTAAATTGTTGCTTTTGTGCCTAAAGCCAGAGAAAAAAAAATCAACCGTTAGTCCTGCAGGGTGTGTACGTGTGTGTGCGTGTGTGTGTGTGTGTGTGTGTGTGTGTGTGTGTGTGTGTGTGTGTGTGTGTGTGTGTGTGTATGCGTGCGTGTGTGTTCATCCAAGAGCATTGAGTCAAGGAATTATATTGTCTGGGGTCGCAATGTTCATTGCTAGCTGTTGAGGCTCCAACAAATCAGTTCCAAACAAACACACAGACAGACTTTGCAAAGACACACAACATACTCATCAGGACTAAACATACTCTGGATTGTAAAACATGCAATTAGCACATCCGAAATGTGTCAGCTCACCTTTGCAACTATTTAGACCTCGTTCAGCGGTAATGTGTTATCACACACACACACACATACACACACACACACGCGCACACACACACACACGCACACATGCAGCTTTTCAAAGTACCACATTATTAAAAAAAACCCCACCTGCAATCCTTTAAGAACAGACGACTGCTCTGGCTTAAGCCTCCAGAGGAAACATGTCACAAGAAAGCCATGATGCGTCTTCTACAGTTAGTTTTGAAGTGCATATGTAAAAACCTTGGATGTATATTTGAATAAAAGCTGTGCAAACACAGACTTTCCCATGTATAAGAGATGATACATAAAAATGATGATCCATGCATATAGAAATACCAGCATAGTGTCACGCTTTGAACTCCGTTGAATCTCTACAAATGTGGAAAGTAAAATCAGGAGCGTGTGCAGACAAATTACCATAAGAAATGTACATCAAACAGTAATCTGACAATCTCCTCATTTACCCTGCACTACAGCTTAAATGACAACAAACACTATATTGTTTTTTCTATCAGTGATGTGAACTCTTAATTAGGCTTTCTCAGTCCTCAATGAGGTTATAACTTTACCAGATGCATTTTGCATAGGCTCCCACACAGGTAAACATAATCCTTATTTTGAGGCACTGCTGGAGCAGGAATCATTCTGTTACTCGAGTCTTTTTGAGCAAAGAATGGTATAGTGTATACTGACTACTCTGATATTATAACTGGAAATATAATAGTATGAGAATTCTCCAGTATCAAATTAGAAAATGACTTATTATAAGATCATTTATAAGGTTTTTATCTTTATTGTGTGTTCAACATTTCCACCAGTCATTTAGAATTGGATGGTGACGCAAGTGGCTGTTTCGTTTTTTTAAAAAATGTATTCAGTGTGCCGGTATGACCTCTGGTGCCAACAACAATCTTCCATATATTTTCTCCTGTTTATCCGGGTTTTTGTTGCAATGGCAACAGATGGAGAACGATATTTTAAGCATCTCTCTTGCCGACAATGTTTTCCATTTCCTCTGTGGAGGCATCCAGAGGTGTTCCCAAATCAGATGGTGTTCAAAGGGAGAATTCCTGGAGGCATTCCGATCTGATGCCCGGACTACCTCAGCTGACTCCTTTCGTCACAAAGGAGTCAAAGGAGGCTCTACTCTGAACAACCCCAACATCATCTTCCTCTGGTGAGATAGCAACTCTGCCCCAACACAGAGGGGGTAGTTAACTGTGAAATGTGATGTTGTTGCTGTTTTATTGTAGTTCTAATACAGAGCAGTGAGGTGCTATGAAGGCATAACAGGCCATCTTGAACTCACCGGAGTGATTTCACTAGTGTTTTTATATTTTTTAGTTTTAGAGCAGGATGTGCTCTATAATAACCCTTTTAATAAACGCCTCATTGATATATTAATCCTGGAAAACAAAGGCCTGCGGTTATCCATTAATTTGCTTCCTTCCTTCCTTTCTTCCTCTGCAGTTTTCTTCTTTTCATGTTGCTGTTCATCTCTGTACACATTGGAGTGTATACTGTATGTGTGCAAGTGTGATTTTATGAAGTTTGCTATTTTTGGCTTGTGAATGCAGATTTATTCACATTTGTTACCGTACGCATGCAGTGGTGTGTGTGTGTGTGGGGGGGGGGGCTGTCAGCAGTCAGGCGACAGATGACCGATAGGGGTCCAAGGACAGGGAGGCCACAGGGGCCTTAGGCTTATGTTTGTGTTAGGCACTGTGAGTGAGTGTGTGTGTGTGTGTGTGTGTGTGTGTGTGCATGTGTGTGTGTGTGTGTGTGTGTGTGTGTGTGTGTGTGTGTGTGTTTGTGTGTCTGTCTGTCTGTGTATGTGTGTCTGTGTGAGTGATTTGGTGTGGCAGTAGATGGCAGGAAGCATATGCTTCCCTGCAAGCAGAGAACAGTGTCACAGGATTGGAGCAAAGACACACATAGAAAGAAACACGAACACACAACCTTAACTAAAACAGACAAGCCACAAATACACAATGAACAAAACACACACACAGACACATACATACACACCTACACATACACACACCTACACATACACAGACACACACACACACACACGCACAGGTGCAAACTTTCATTCACAAGAAGATGACTGACCACACTGCGCCGCATGAACCCAAACACACATTAATTCTCTCGCACAACCAGTCACTCTAATTAACACACACTCAGACTGACAAAACATTGTCACATCACATTAGCATTAGCTTCACTGTGAAACTACTAATCTGCCAAACCCATGTATGTGAAAGTAGCAGCAACGGCTAGTTTAAGCTCAACTGTTAGCATGAGCCGCAGGAAATTTGTCCTCAAGCCATCTGCAGGGTTCTGTAATGTAGTAACTGTGTGTTTAATGATTGGAGTCATTAGAAAAGTGAAAAGGGCCTACATTGTTAAATAAATATTAATAGATCTCCATTGTGTATATCTGTGTAAGTCTAAACACACACTCACACAAACACACACCCTGCTGCTGCAGCATCATTACCCAGTCTCCACAGTTGGCAACAAACCATCTAAAATGCTGAGATTAGTGTGTGTGTGTGTGTGTGTGGGTGTGTGTGTGTGTGTGTGTGTGTTAGTGCGTGTGCGAGCGAGCGTATGCGTGCGTGTGTGCGTGTACCTTTGAGTGTCCAGGCCTCCACAAATATGCAGACAGGTGGTAACTTGTCTGCATATTTACCTCACACTCTCTCCTGTGTGCCTCTCTTGACCTCTGCGTCTCCCACAATGCCTCTGTGCTCTTGCTTTCACCCAGAGCTCATTGCTCATGCATGGTTACCTGGTTACAGACAGCTGCTGTTGCCATGGCACTGTTGGGCACCCAGGTGTCCAAATAGCAACCTGTATGACATGATTGGCTGATAAGCTTTTGCACTTTTTTAAACACCCCCCCCCCTCCCCCGCCCTCTGTTTCTCTCACTCACAAACTCAGATACATATAAACATGGTGAATCCCAAACACACACACAAAGTCACATCCACACACTCAGAGGTGAGATGATTCGCTGTTACCAGAACATGACCCTGATATGGGCCTGAGGGACTTGAAGTTGCAGCATGAAATGTGTTTGAAGTGATGTAGTGTGTGTGTGTGTGTGTGTGTGTGCGTGTGTGCGTGCGGGCGTGTGTGTGTGTGAGCGAGTACTGAGCAGTGAAATAGGCTGAATACTAAAAGTGGTCCCTTGGCTTCAGAACTGGGCAAAATAGCTCTTGAATATATTCCAAACGCTTGAAATAACCCAGGGTTCTCTTGGTATGACTGTTCTCTCCTCCGCTGTCAAGGCCATTCCAAGTTTCTGCTGAGGATGAAATTGAGCGCACCCCAAGTCCTTCAAATATCAAAACCCATTTTTACAGTTTCCCATTTCCATGGAGGAATTACCTGAGTGGCTTAACCTCTTAACTGTGCTGCCCTAACAACCCCTATTCAGAAGCAAATAGTCGGTTCTTTCTCACTTGTGACGTAGTGAAAAGCTTAATCAGAGTGGATGAATGTTGGCAAACAGACTTATACTTTTTATCTAATTCACAATAGATGATATCATTATCCACCTAATGTAGAGTGTACTATTCAGCCATGGTGACTGAAAATACAGAAGCAAGAAAAGAGACTGAGGCCCCGTCCACATGATGACGGATTTTTTGAAAACTTTTTTGTTGCGTTTACGCCTTCCATCCATACGACAATGCAGATATCCGGAACGAAAACGCAACTTTTCGAAAACGCTGGCCGAGGTGGATTTTTTTTAAAAACGCTGGGTCTCCATTGTCGTGTGTACGGGGTATCCGCAACTTTTTAAAAACGCTGACGTCTTGCCTGCGACGAAAACCTCTGTGACGTCATATTTATGGGCCCGTGTGTTGTGACAACAAAACACGGAGGATTCCTATTTGATAAAATTTGACTCAATACTGCCACCACATTGTTTGGCATGCTTATAGCCGTCTTCGAAAACGCACTGGTGCGTTTACGTGTGAACGGAGATTTTTTTGAAAACGCTGTCGTGTGGACGCGAATTGTTTTCAATGCGTTTTTAAAAAGTTGCGTTTTCAAAAAAATTTGTCATCGTGTGGACAGGGCCTGAAACATATTCCATGTAATTTTCCTGCAAGTTAAATTTACCATTGGTGGAAGAGAAAAATTCAGAAGTCATGGATGCAACGTGTTCTAGTAGCTGGAATATGAGTCAAAAATCCTGGATGGTATTAACAAATCAAATGTCGGTGGGTGACAGCAGGCTTTACAGCAGCAAGCCCTATGCTGCAAAGTAAGGTGCATTGTGGGTGCGTATGGATTGCATTTAGTCCCTTAATAATTAAGATATTTTGACCTTGAATTTAACCCATAACACAGATATCTTCCATTTATTTAAAAGCTCACGTCCACACCTAGTGCATCTCTACTCAAAGCACATCATTCAGTTTTGCATGGGTATGTAGTATGTGGCCAGCAGACCCCCTGCCTGCACCATCTGCCAGTCCCGTTGACAATACATTTGACCGCACAGATACATATTTAACCGAGGAGGCGTGTGTGTGAGTGTGTGTCTAAGGCACAACTCATCTGCAGATAGGTTTACAAACGGTAGCTGATTATTAGCAGATGAGATGCGAGTGGGTGAACTAATACGCTGCATCTTTTATAAGAACATATAAATTACGTTTCTGGCACCCTAACCCAGAAACAATCAAAGTGTCTCCCCATTAAGACAGATGCTGCGTGCTTACGCATGAGGCACTTAACTTCAATGTTTATTTAAATCTCCCGACAAGCAGGCGGGATCAGTCAGGATCTACTTAACATTCCATGTTGTTCCACACGTACAAAAGGTTGAATGAGAGATGGATAAAATAATTCCTTGGATCAGACATTTTTCTTTAGCAGGCTGATTAGTTTGAAGTATGATCAGGTTTTAAAAAATAGCACTGATTTTGCAACACCTTTTCAGCTTATTCAGTGAACTTTAGCCAACTTTACAGCAGCATACTGATTGAATTGTAGTCATCACCCTGCTTTAAGGGCGGCTATTATTCGCTCTCTTTTAGCTGTTTCTGTTGTCCCCCAACACCTAAGCCAAATGTGGCTCGGTAGTTCACTTCTAACTGTGTCTGTTTGCCGTTTACTGCAGAGTAAGAAGTGTACAGTTGATTTTCAGAGCTTTATTCAGTGGTAACGACATCCTGCTGCCGCCAATACAAGCATTGAAACAAAAAAAAAGACTATAAAGGGCTGCTAGTTCAGGTTTAATCCCTATGAACACACATTTCTGTTTAGGTTTGGGTGCTGTCAAAAATGTCCAGACTTTTGGAAAACATGGAATTAACGTATCTCCATTCATAAAAGCTACAAAAATATTTTCTATCTTAAAGAAACTAGATTTTCGTATTATGTGTCTATAGTAGGTTTTTACTCATCTTTTGAAGTTTTTGTTTCTCGGTATCAATCACAGTTTCTCAGTGGATTTTGAAAGGCTCATAACAGCAATAAAATCAGGCCTAGTGGCTCTCTAAGAAAACAAATATTTCATTGGGACATAGGGGAAAATAGATGTTTGAAGAGGAAATTCAACAATCTCTCCAACAAGGGACACAATAGTTGTTCTGGAATGGAAGAGAACAGTGGCTTAACTTTAAAGAAATGCAGAATTATATTGAAAGTAAGCTGTTATAAATTAAAAAAAAATATTAAACTATCAGCCTTTAAATGTTGAGACCTGATTCAAGAGATATGTCCTCCAGTACCTGGTCAATCTTGCGGCTGATTATAATGTAATGCAATTTCATGATATTTAATCTTTTCAACTGCTAAGATTAAATTTAATGTCTTTAATTTTTTTAAAAATGAATGAGTTTGTAAATGCATGAATAAATGTGTCCTACATTTAATTAAAGCGTACCAGAAGATGCATTATATGCTGAAAAAATAGAAGGAGGAAGAATCCCATATAGAAATGAAAGACGATATATAGCAAGGTGCTCTTAATAGGTAGCAGCAGCTGCATATGTTCACTAAAAACACAATCCGGCATAATTTCCACCAAATATAAACCCACTTGGAAAGAGGTTAAGAAACAAAAAACAGTGTGTAACGTGAGGATATTACTGTTTGCACGATACAGAACTAAGTTCATGAAAAAAATACTACTATGAAATTTTTATATGTTCCACGGTCTTTGAGGCTAAAGAAAGAATGAGCATGAATAATGAATAAAATTTTTGATTTAAAGAATATTTTTCAAAAGTGTAATTTGCTCAGAAGTATGATTTAATCAATTAAAGAAAAAAGAAGAAAAAAAGAAAGTTATTTACTAATACCTCAGTGGGAAAATTCTTTTTTCACTTAATATAAAGTATTTCACACACATACAGGATGTAACACACACACACACACACACACACACATACACATACAAACACACACACACAGACACACACACACACACACACACACACACACACAGACACACACACACACACACACACACACCACACACACACACACACACACACACACACACACACACACACACACACACAGATAGACTCCATCCGGTCCCCAAGCCACATCCTTATTGCCAACTTAATACATATTAACAGACATTATTGTATGTGCAAACATAAATTTAAACTAAATTTTGTTTAAAGGACATTATATTGACTATCGAAAGTTTGATTATCAACTAGACGAACTGATCAATTATGAGCCTCAGA
This sequence comes from Antennarius maculatus, assembly GCA_013358685.1. Classification (NCBI taxonomy): domain Eukaryota; kingdom Metazoa; phylum Chordata; class Actinopteri; order Lophiiformes; family Antennariidae; genus Antennarius; species Antennarius maculatus. Next base: position 4,647,909 of record CM023622.1, on the reverse strand, counting down.
TCTTCAGGTACTCAAAAAGGCTTGACGTTCAGCACACTTTATCTTAATGATTATTTGGGAATAAACATGAACCCACTTGATAAACCTGCAATAACTCATTTTTACTTCCCTAGGAACACAAAATAGATCCAAATCATGACGAGCAAACATCTACTTTATGCGTCCAGAAGATGCTGTATAAGATGTCCTGTTTCTGTTCACCTGGCAAATGTCCAATATTCAGTCTCCCTACCCTCTGGTTGATGTTCATCAGTTGGTTTCAAATCAGCTCATTTTCAGCTATGGTTGAGTTTTAGGTTGTTGTTTTGTTTTGTTTTTTTTGTTTTTACCAATAATTTTCTAGAAACAGCTTCCAACTGCAAGAAATACTTGTTTTGAATCTACTGCAGATAGAATCAAAACAAGCTGAGAGACAATGAAAAGAGGCTTAAATTGTCTCTAATTGTGCATTCATTATCTGATTTCTGTCCACAATACAAACTTATTCACTATTTTAAAAATGTAACTGTGAGTTTTTATATCCATCCATTTTCTTCCGCTGTATCCGCCACAGCGGGTCACGGGGAGCTGGAGCCTATCCCAGCTGGCATTGGGTGTGAGGTGTGAGGTGTTGTTCCCAGCACAAGTGGAGGGGAATCGTGATACCATGCTGTACTCACCTGGTTTCTTTAAACCACTGAAGTGGCACCTGAAAGACACCATTCACTCTGATGTTGGTTTAAACAGCAGGTTTTCCACTTCACGCTGAGCACGTCCTCAGTTCTCAGTCCTGTTGAAACACCTCCTTTGATGCACATTGCTTGGCTTCCCTCTTCATTTGATGTAATTGGACTGGGTGAGTGACAGGTCTTTAGAGAGGGGGGACATCTCAAAATGTCAGCCTCCACAAAGAGAAGAAGCAGGGAGAATGCTCTGCAAAGCTTCCTGCCTCTCCTCTCTTCCTCTTTTCAATGCTGCCCCCCACCTCTCTCTCTCTATCACTCTCCCACCCCCCCCACCCCACCCCTCTCTCAGCATGACCCAGTTTGATCCTGAATAGTTTGGGGACTGTCTGTATCTGAGATAAACTCATTAGCTCTAGATCATGTCGAGAGCAATGCCATTTTCCTTTCAACCCCCCCCTTGCTGTTGTTAGGGGAAGCAGGAAACAGGAAGCAGGAGTGTGTCTGCCTGGATGAGACACTTTGTGTGAATTATTGTGCATATGTGTTCTTTAATCGGTTAAGTGCGTAGCGACATATGGGGAGAAGGGACAGAAAAAAGCTCACACGCTGAGCTGTCAAAGAGTGAAAGGGGTTCTCCCACTTCAGATAAGGTTGTGAAGTGTTGCATGTCCAAAGATATCTGTCACACAAAGAGCGCACCGATAGGCAGATTTATTCTGAAAGGTCAGGCTGCACTTCAGTTTGTGTATCAGCTGTACAAAGCAGTGACACTTTAAAGATCGCATCAACCTCTTCTATCGGTGACAAATGTAGATGCACTTCATGTCTTCTTAATTTCTCTGCAGGCTGCTCAAATCCATCACGTATTGTGAACTGTGGGCTGGGCGGCGCTCATCGCGTCTTAGAAAGCTATTTACACTGACTGCACAGAGATGGAGCTGTCGTGATTTCTTTATGATTTGCCCCGTTTCATTTGTTTTCATCAACCAGTATATCCTGGATTGACAGATAATTTCTGGTCCTCATTGTTCCTTCGCCAATTTTTGCTCTCTTGTTTTTCAAAATTGCTTATTAAACATTTCAAGGAAATTTAAACTTTCTACAAAATGCACGAGCATGGAAATACAGAAGTTCCCGAGTGGGCCTTAGAAGTCGACACAAGGGCAGGTCAACACGAGGGTTGAAGTAAAGGACTACGCTACAACCTTGACCACGGATGTTTCCGATGATTAAAGCTGTTTCTGTTCTGTTGGCCACATTCTGTGAATGCACTCTCCACAACAACAACAAGGCAGTCAAAGACTGCAACATCGCGACACCCCTGAATTCAAAATTTTACCCCGACCTACTTTCATAATGGTAGCAGCAATGAATTCTATATTGTACTATCGACTATGACATTGATCTAGTTTTCCAAAGGTGAAGGTCATTATCACATTTTTGTGCATTTGGCTTCCTGAAAGTGTTATTTGTTTTGTGATTATATATCATCAGGTTTCAGAGATACTGTATGTACCTAAAAAGGTATAAAAGTGAAAATTTGACCTTGACCTAGTTCTTTAAGGTCAAGGCTGTGATCTAATTTTCATTCCCTTGTCTCCATGAATATAACGCCTTTTCTTTTGTCTTTCTATCTTATCCTGTTCCTGAGATATGTGCAAAAAAATGTACAAAGTTGAAATTTGACCTTGACCGTGTTTTCTCAAGGTAAAGGTCATCATCTCATTTTCATCCCCTTTGCCACGCAAGTAATGTGCTTTTTCTTTCATCTTTCTATCTGCAACGGTTGTGAAGACATTTGGTGGACAGACGAACACACAAACACTGACAATTACAATACATCACTGCTTTGCGGGATGTAGCATCAGCAACAACAACACATGGACCTTAAAATACCATGGGCCTTGCATCACCAGTAACTGGGATAAAGCTTCCTATATTCTTACAAACTGATGTCAAACACAACCCGAGGGATGTTAAACAAGCTCACTAGAATAGAGAAAAAGCTGCTAAAGCTGTTTTACGTCAATTAACAGAACAAAGACAAACGTTCGCTGCTGCAAACACACCATAGACTTTAACACAGCAACAGGAAACATTTCTGTGTTGCTTTGCCTTCAAGACTCACTCTAACAAGCAGCATGTAAGAGACGGATGAATCCTCTAGAATTCAATGCAATTGCACTAAGGTGAGGCAGGGCATAGAATTATACGCTGACATTTACTGAGATTACGGAAATAAAATAAATTAAAATATATATTCTCTGTGAATTAATGAGAATCATCAAAGAGGAAATTGTGAGGATTTAGTCAGCATTTAGGAGTCAATTAGTGCAGAGGGATTATTAATTAGCATTTTCCCTGACTTGCTGACTGGCTCAGATTACAGTAACTATTACTGTAAGAACCTGTTACTTTCTTACAGGTTACTTTATTGCAGCTTTTTTGGAAACACATTTGTAAGAATCATTGTCTTCAAGGCTACTGCCAAATATTTAGCAATTTAGGCCAATTTAATTTGTATTCTAGCAAAGAAAAAGATTTAGTAAAGGAAACTTTTCACTGCAGGGAACCTGTGTAGAAAACACATTTTGACATACAATTTTAATATCAATTTAGCTTCAAAGTATAACTGTAGAAACATGATGAGATTCTTATTCTGTTTTTCTTCTCTCATATACTTTTTTCTACCAGCATACCTCTTTTCTAAAGTGCATAGAAGGTCTTAATCTCTAAGATTAAATCCTTTTTTATTCTAATTGTCCAGTGATTGCAGTCATTTCAATGCACTTACATTGTAATTCCCAGAGCCTTAATAGTGCTTGGTGGCTGCATTATGCTGACTATATGTATGTATTTGTGCTTTGTGTGTGTGTTTGTGAGTCACCTTTTCTCTTCTGAGAGTGTGTATTAATGTTGCTATCTGAAAGTTAGATGTTTGGAGGTAAGGGGATGGGAGGGAGAATATGTATTTTTGTTGGGACAGAAAATGCAATGGGGGGCATTTTTGCAAATTTGACAGCAGCAGAGTGCAAGTGAGCATCAGAGTGATAGAAAGTGACAGAGTGCCTGAGAAAAGGAATAGAAAGAAAGTGTTTGAGAGAGTGGGTCTTAACTAGAGGCAGACAGAAGTAGAGAGTGCAGCAGTTTGACGACGGACTGAAGGACAAATACGACAAGAATGAGAGAGAAGGTAGAAAAGGAGGACGATGGGAGAGACAAAAATGTAAAAATATCAGGGGGTTTGGAGAGGGAGCAAAACAGGAAAAAAAATAAAGTTGACAGGAGAAAAGAGAAGGTGTAAGGAGGACCGTGAGAAACTGGAGAGCGAGATGGTTGTTCCAGTGTCACTCATGGCCTCCCTCGGGACTGTTTAGACCTTTAAAATCTCATCCTCTGTCCCGCAGGCCACTAACGCTCCGATCACCCCTCATCCCTCCTTCCCTGCTTCCTCCCCTCCCTCATTTATCTCTCCTAATCCCCCGCTCCACCTTGAACCACAACCCAGCTCAGTTTACTGTCATCCTTCACTGATTCACCTTCATACTCCTGCCTGTTTTCCTTCCTCGTTCCTTCCTCTCTCACTTCTTTTGATTTGTCTGCCTCTCTTGTTTCCTCCTGACTTAGATTCTTTTCATGTATCTCCTCCTGCTTCCCCTCTCCTTCCAACGTCAGAGATTTGATTTATAAAATGAGTAACTGTACATCAGTACTGCATTAAGAAAGGCAAACATGAAGAATTATAGAAACTATGAATTACTTTGTGTGTTTCTGGCAGAAAATGTGAATCATAGCATTCATTAACATGCTATCATACTGCAATAGGTTCTCAAATCATGTTGGATTTCCTGTAGCTGCAGTGGTCTTCTGCAAAACTTCTTTTGCGGCTCCTGATTTTCTTTGTGTCAGATTCATTTTAGTAACAATTTTAAGTTCTGGAAGCAGTCATTCAATCTGAAAGCTTCAATCAGTCAGTTTCATCTGCTCCCCTCTCTTAACTGGCATGGAATTAAAGTGACAATATCATTATTGTCATACATCATTTTTGTGTTTAATGTCATGATTACATATCCACTGTCCTCCATATTTTTCTTTTTTGAGCCGTGTATGGTTCTTTTTTGAGCTCTGTCATTGTGTGATGCATGCTGCCCCAAAAAACATAGGAAAAAGATAATGGAAGAAGACAAAACAATTCCTTAGTTTATTTGATCTCAGATAGCTGCAAATGAACCTCCTTTTATGTTACAGTGATGAACAGTTTGTTCTCACTTTTGAAAAGAATACACATGATACAACACGCACTTGCTTCTAATTAACAGGTATGATTGCTTGAATTCACTAAATTGTAGAGGTGTTAATTGAAAATGTGGATAAATGTCAGTGTTTTTATTATACGGTGTTATGTATGTTGTGTTATTGATAACAAAGTCACTACTTCATCACCGATCCTCTCTGGTGTTGACAGCGCATCACAACAACAGAAGGAAACTCAGTAAAAGTTTATGAAATTTATTTTAAAAGCATTATCATTGATCATCATTTGTGGATGGTACAGCTTTTGCCTTGACAGGAAAGGGGAAATGCTCGATTGTTTCTTTTATATCTTTACTTGCATACATCCATAAGAGAGACTACCACCTGAATGATAATACCACCGTATGCACAATTCCTATGCCAGGTTTATTGCTGTGTATGCTCTTCATCAGCATGAAGACCATACACAGCAGTTACCAGATTACAGAAAATCAGTTTGTAACGCATCATTTTATGTTTATCAAGCAGGGTTACCTTTACCTGTGTATCACATACATAACGGGATGTAGTCTTTTCAGTATCAGGCCAGAATCCAATGGAATTTTTCATCTTTGTATTTTGTATGGGCCCTAAATTTGTGAATTGGTTCCTTCAATTTATCAACCTGTTTTCATGATTTGGCCTGCAGCAGTCCCAATGTTTTGTTTGTTTGTTTGTTTGTTTGTTTTTTGGGGGGGGTGTCAAATGTTCACCTGTGCTGACCCAAAAGCACAGGACCATTTGAAGAAGTTGGTTGCCAGGAAGATTTCAGAACAGGAGGCCTTTGTACGGGAATGAGATAAGATTCCACAGGAATGCTGCCAGAACTTGTCTGGATATGCAACGCATTTGCAGCAGGCAATAGAAGCTGAAATTCTATACAGAGACGCTTTTTACATTCAGGGTCAGAATTTTTACAGACAACAAAATTAGTTGAATTATCTGTTGTACACTGCTGCGTCAACTTCTAAGATGTTTTTTTTATTTGCAAGCAGCTGTCAGTAAGCCCAAAATGTACTTGGATTAGTTTTGCTGTCTTTTGTACAGTCAAACAAATGTATCCTTAGGGGAGGACAGGAAGTGACCATTGCCAATCTCACAGACTCATTTTAGTCTGAAAGCAATTGATTGTCAAAAATTGCCTTACTTCTTGCTTAATCAAGTGTGTGTCATATGCTCTGCTGATGCTTCAAGGTTTATGTTGCACACGCTGCATATGTGACATAAAACAGTAATGGCTGCCATGGAAATAGCAACAAGCCTTGATTCCTGAACCTTACTCGCAACCTTTTAGTAGAGATGTGCGTGTTGCTGTGTGGCAGTCGGTGGGTTTTTTGTATCAGGTGAATGTTTTTTATTTCTGTTTTGTGTATTCAAGGAGATACAGTTAAGTGCAGGCCTTGGGCACAATATCTTTCTCTGATGGCTAATATAGTAATACAGCCCACACACTGGAGCATTTGATAAGAGAGAGCAGTGGAGCACTGTAGAGAGGGATTGTTATTTCCATTTTATTTAAATTCAATGTGATTCAAGTGCAATTTCTCACCATTTCACTGTCACTTAACAGCATTTTACCTGCAGATTTGGGGTGTTTTGCTAGCAGCTGACAGTGACAAATGGACACAAAATGCTAAAGGAGAGTGTAGATCTGTGTGGTAGACACCAACAAATTCCCACCCACATATTTTTACACGTGCAACGCTGTTTTGCATTTTGACTCCCAAGCTATTGATTTAGCAGTCTAATTGTTCAGTTCACGTGAATATTTGCCACCGTATCCAAAACTAACTCCCTGAGGAAAAATTGCATTTCGTGTTGCATAACTAATGGATGGAGGTGAATGAAAGTGAACATTAGTTTATTGGTTTGTAAGAAAAGATGAGGGTTAAAAAAGAGGATGCGGTGAACCTTGGACACATAGGAAGTGTTGGTGGATGTACTGACTCACCTCAACAACAACATGCACAAAGGAGATTTGAGTCATCACCACAGACAGTCTTATGGTTCTTCCTGTAGCTCATGGATGAATTACTGGCAGCACTTTAGGGTTTGGGTTGGGGTATAAAGAAGCAAAGTCTGAAGCAGAATTTAGAAGCTAACTTCTTTAAATGATCACACCCCCACCCCAAAAAATGGATATTCAGACCATGGTGAGAGGAGAGAAATTAAGTAAGTGACTCTTAGCTCTCTTGTGTCAGCATGAAATTCAGCTCTCGGCTTCTACCTTGGAATGGCAGTTTTATAATGAGATGTATCTTAATGCCACAAACAACAAGTCAAAATAAATGGAATCAAACATTAAAAGCAAACAATTTTATTTTGGCATTCCTCAAATGTTGAAGCCTGGAACAAATGAAATCTTGTTTGTTACTTGTGAAATTTGAAGATACACTTTTTTTTTCTGAAATGACATGAAAAAATCATGACATGACATGATAATAAAGCAGTAATCATTTTTTTTATGACAGCTTATTTTGTGCCCTCTCATCCGTGTCTAATGTTGTTCATACATGTTAGCAGATTTTGTATCCCTTGCATGCAAACTCTGCTCTGGGTCGGCCAGAGTAGAGTGAACTCTAGCAGATTTGACTTGTGAAGTGAAGCATCTTGCCAAGCCTCCAGGAGATTACTTTCCGGTGTGTTCCATCATCTTTTTCATTTGCCTAAGGGTTGAATAGGACTGTGTGCTTTTGAAAGAGACTTCTCAAGGGCTGACAAAACAACCAAATAAAAACAGGATTCTCAGATCTTCTTTTCTTTTCATATTTCTACCTTGTACTCTGTGGAATCTTGACTTGCAGAGACATATGTTAAGTTCATGCTCACTTATTGTTATTAGCAAAAAAATCTATTTTTATCTAAATTAATTTGTCTCCCTTGTTCATACATACAACATGGCATTTGCTGCCCTTTTAATTCATTACTTATGAGTGCAAATTGGTTTACAACATAAAATGTGAGATCTTTTTTTATTATTGGGAATATTACTTTTTCGAATAGCTTTATGTATTCAGCTAAATCATTTTCTTCTCCTTCTCCTCGCCCCAGTTCTTGTCCAACCAGGTTTTGCTGTCTTCCACTCCCCCCCACCCCACACCACAACCCCACATGCTGCCTGTTTGGCGTTTCTCTTACACCCTCACACCTCATTGTTTACTGAAAAGGCAGTTGGTTATCAGCCACGAATATCGATGGCAAACATCACCCCTGTAAACTTTGATAACACCACTGCACACATAAAATGAGCTTTCGACACAGCCGCAGGAGGGAGGAAGGAATTGCTTCAGTTCACATGCATCTGTGTTGCAACCAGGAGAAACTGGTGTCCTTTGTTTCTGTCTCCTCCCGACATCTGTCTCTCTGTGCCGTCATTGAGTCTTCCTGCAATGCTGCAACATTCCTGTCCTTCTTTCCTGCTTCATCCTTTTCTCCCATCTCCCTGCCTGCTCTCCTCATCTCCATCACTCACTTCCTGCATCAACTCCCTTCCATCCCCCTTCTGTTTTAATTTTTCCTTTCGAGCTTCTTCATTCTCTTCACTCCCCCTTTCCCATTTGGTGTTTGTGATCTCACATAATAAGGACTTACTCCTCTGATAGTGACAACTGTGGCAGACATGCTAACTAAACTCACACACACTCACACCAACTGGCCGCTCTTATCCCTGTGGATTTTCCCAGACATGAATATGTAAATTTGGCCCTACTGAGCCTCCCTGAAAAAAATCTGTATGTTTACTCCATCGTTCATCCATCTACCAACTGCCTGTTCCTTTGTTTGATTGTGTGAGCTTGAAATAGATCGCCACCTGCTGTCAGAGAGAAGTAAATGCAGCCTGTCTTCATATGAATTGAGACTCGTACTCTCTGGTCAAAAAGCAGCTCTTAAACTGTTGTACTAGCCTCTATCTTCTCATGTCCTTTGCAGCATCTGCCTGAACACATATCAGTGTGTTTAACTAGTTGGGCTCCCTGATATAATGGAAGTGACCACTGTTTACAGTTTCCATGAGGATTATTGTAGGTAGAAATATTTGTGTATAGTAATCAGAATGTGTCATTGGGTTCTAACATATTTTTTTTCCTGTGTCATGGTAACGACTGCAGAAATTGTTTTTCTCCGCATGTATCTTCTTCTCTTAGGTAGGTGTTTGAGAAATAAAGTCATACTACACACGAATGTGTGTAATATGACTAAAGAATGAGCTAGATTTTGGTTTAAAATCACTGTGACAGATGCTCACGTAGTTAGCCATAACCATAGCTAATGTATAAGTTTATTATGATAAATTTTGCAGAACTGCCAATGGTCAACTTAACATTCACATTTGGTCCCGTTGGTGCTGATTATAAAAATCTTCTTTGCTGCTGGCATGAAGATAATTGTGAAGCATCCATATTTTAGGATATGCAGTAACTTTGCTATGACATCAATATTTCAAACATTACTTATTGAGCTTCTGAGAAGATTCATGTTACACACTGTACTGTGAAAGTATTGAAGATAGAATGTTGATCACTGGAAATGACCAGCTGGGATCATGAATGACAGTGAAGTGGCAACTACTATTACCCAGAAATATTTTAGTGTATCACATTTCCTCCAAGTTGTTGCTACAGGTGTTATATGAGTCTAGAAAGATGTGGATGTAGACTGCTACTGGACTTGTTAATGGATGAACATGTTGCCGTGAGGTGGTAATTGTAGTTTGTTTCCAGATGGTTCTACCTCTGGTGCCCCCAGGCTAATGGTTGCTGTGCTTCAGAAAAGGCAGTAAATGATGAGGATGACAGGAGCTGGAAACAGTTTCTTTGGAGCTGGAAAGAAGAAAAAGTGATTTTGATAGATGCAGTTTTGTTAGATGTATACAATTCCATCTTGATGCACTTCATGTACTTTAACCTATCTACTGCAGGTACAATGCAATAATTGTAGGTATTTTAACCATTGCAGCACAGGATTGGCTTAATTTCTCTGCAAATGCCTGTATGAATCAGCTAAACATATGTAGTGAATCTAAAATTGTGTCATATCTGTGTCAAATGCAGCGGAAAGCCTTTCTTTTCATGTCGAAATGTGATTTTAAATCATTGCACCTTCCTCCCTGCTTCAGTCAGTGATTGTGCAGAGGAGTCCACAGCTGCGCTAGACCCGTTTTTGTCTTTCTGTTGTTACAAATAAAAGTGCTACTGTAATGAGAGGCTTTTACAGTTAATTTAGATGTCTCAACGCGCGCTGGAAATCATAAACAGCAACTTAATTGAGAGGAGATGTCGAGGTCAACAGGAGATTCAGCTGATGTAAAGATGAAGATTTGCAGCATGCTAGTGTGATTTAATTTTACAAGAACTGGTAGTGAATTCTTAATGCTCATGTGGCACTGCTTCAATGAGACAGCCATAACACATGCAATGCTGGCACTCAGCAGAAACTTGAATTTTGATCACCAGCATCACGCTCACATTGGAACTCCTTCTGAAGATTTATTTCAAACATACTCCATGAAATTATTTAAGCAGACTGTTTGTGTGTATGTGTTTTTTGTTTTTTTTTACATGTTGTACTCAGCAGCAAAACATAAAAAAAATACAAATGTTGCAAGTACACAATGTAAAAGTGCCAAAAGCATACAAATGAAATTCAATTGAATCAATAAAGTTTTCTCTCTTCTCTTCTGTCTTTCACTCATAAAAGAAGAGAAGAGAAAACAGAACACGGGCCCGCCCACAGGCGCCGTTATTGGTGGCATCCTCGGTGCTCTAATCTTCATCGGACTGATCATCGGCATCATCTTCTTCATACGCAAACGCCAAGAGGATGCTGAGTAAGTCTTCATTAGCAGCTCTGTGTCTACTTAATCTGCTTTGTGAAATCTCTGTAGCAACATGGCGCTCTCCCTCCAACACTAAGGCACATTGAACTCATTATGTGGGACAGGACACATCAGTTTACTGTAATGTAAATGACCAACACTCAGATGTTTTGCTGCTTGTCGAATCAGAGAGGTTCTTAGATGAACTTCTGTGTCTGTGGCAGACCTGTTGCAGCATGTAGTAAGACAATGAAATTACAAAATCATGACAAAATTGCAGACAACCATAAATAATGATTGCCAAACAGATGTATCCTTTAGAAGCTCTTGGTAAATTGCAATTTCGAGGCTATGAGTTGTTTCCTACCATCAGTGTATGTGGTCACAGCAAAGACACAGCATGTTGTTAGTGCTAGAGTCAGAAGTGATATGGACAGTTACCAGAGCGGAAAGGCTTTGTGTCAGAAAATGTTTGCACAAAATTTTCAGCTGCATGTAAATCTTTCAGTATAGGGAGTCTTTTGCACATCTACTTATTGATCTAAAATAGAACATCCAGTTTCATCTGCCAGCTCAAACAGTGGTAAAGTCAGAAAGATATTTCCAGGAGCTGTGCAGCCCACGAACTTGATGTAGACTACAGTGTGGTAGTGTCTGCGTGTCTTTCGCTCTGGTTTCCAACAGGAACTTGCTTCCAATATTTCATACCATGTAAACTTACCGTGAAGAAAACATCAATTTATTTAAAAGAGGGAGGACACACTTTTAAACAGAACCATGAGACTAGATCCCAATCACTGGTTAAGCCTCTTTGCGCTGGCTCCCAGTTTGTGTTAGGATTATTTTGAGGCCCTTCATGGCCTCCTGCTACTGAACCTTTCAGTGTCATATGCAGCACCTAACCCAAAGTCCTTTGGTGAGGTCCTTCACGCCTTCTAGGAGTAGTAATCTTTTTAAAATCTTTTTACATCTGTAGGAGCCATGAATGAATTTATTAGGTATTTTGTATTATGAGAAATGATGGTTTAAATATTGTATTTACTGTTGTTTGTGATGTTGTTGTTTTTTGTGATCTTATTGAGGGAATAAGCGGGTCAAATAGATGTGATAGAACGTTAGTATAGGTTAAATGGGGCATCTTCTCACCTGTGTGGATGAGAGAGAGTGGGTGAGCGGGGTTGCTGTATTTTTGCTGACCGCCGCAACACGCAACACATCACGCAATGTTTTTTTGTCGCTACGACTTTGTGATTACTTATGAGTTTGTGAACAGTTTTTATGAGTTGATTATTCTTTTTTCGTTAATAAAGGATTAAACTTGTTCTTTTGTATCGTGGTGATTTTTGCCTGGAAGCGCGTCTGACAAAGGAAGGCCCCGTCGTCAGCTTCACAGCGACTTACTGGTTTTGAAGTCGCTACATTTTTGTCAACAAAAAAGGCAAGCATTGAAAAGAAACATCATCTGACAGAGAAACGGATCTAATGATCAAGAGGACAAAAGGAGGAAGTGGATCAAATCAAACAACCATCATCGCAGATAAACTACGGAGGTAGGAGCTGGCTGTTTAACAAATTTGGAGCCGCTGGCAAAGAGAACTACAGCCAGGTGAGCCACACCTGTAGATGCATGTATGAGGCTGAATATTGACGGAAGGAATGCGGCATCCATATTGACTGCTGTTTGTTCATTGGGAACGATGGCGTGTTGATGACTGGATTTTTCGACGCATCAGTGTTATCATTATCGTTGTTCATTCCGATGCCAAACTTATCTCCATGCAATGAATGTATGAACCTCCGTTCTGTCGCTCTGACATTGCTGCTGCGCTGCTGCTGTGTAGGATGATGATTACTGGATGAACCTCATTTTTCATCTGTGGATGTGGTTTAAATGCACAAAAAATCTATTGAATAAAATAAATAAATAATAAATCGAAAAGGTACAAACTGAATAAAAAAAGTCAAAGTGAAACTTATGAAAATGAGTAAAATAAATGTTGTTGTTGAAATGGAGTGTGGGAAAAGAGAAACTAAACTCACAGCCAACACCTGGGCAAATAAAATTGAAAAACTTCAGCATGAACGCAAAATCACTGTGAATAAAATAAAAGGGCTCATACCTGAAATGAAAGCACTTATGAAAAGCAGGGAAAATGTTTCACATGTTCAACCTCATCTTGAGAATTTAATTCGACTTTGTAAAAATGCTATCACATTTCATAATGTGTTGATTTCTTTGCTGCCTGAGGATGAACAAAGCAAACAAAATGAATGGTTTGCCAGCATCATGGAATACAGTAACGCATTTGAAGAAGAGGTTAAAAAGTGGCTAAGTGAATCTGAAGAACCACAACAAAATATCAACTTTGGACACTCAGATCCTGCTGTAGTTAGAGAAGGAGTGTCTCATTATCCAACAGAGAATGAACATCAAACACCAACTCAGGCTGTGTCCATAATCAGGACAGAGGACATTCAAGACAACATACAACCAAGTGACAGTATATCAAATGTGGGAAGCAAAAACTCCTCTACTGGTAGAAAGTTAACTGTTTCTATTGCTTCTTCTGCAAGTCTTAAGGCTGAGGCTGACTTGGCAACTTTAATGGCAAGACAGAAACTTCTTAAGAACAAACAGCTGGAAGAACAAGAGGAACATCTGAGGAGAAAGAAAGAGCAGCTAAAATTGGATGAAGATATTGCAGCACATATGGCCAAGCTAAACGTTTTACGATCTCAGAGCATTCGAAGCGGAAAGAGTTCCTTATCCAAGCATTCTGATGGAATGAACTCTTACCTGGAAAAGGGAAAATCAAACCAAATAGCTCTCAAGGCTAATGCAAATTCTTTTATTCCACAAATGTCACTGAACCAAAAGGAAATTAAACATGATTATATCGACCAAGGAGCAAGGCCTAAGAAGAAAACTGCACCTCACTTCATCCATTCTGAGCATGCATCACTTAACCAACCCAAACAATATTCAGTGAATTACAGTGCTAATGAGAACACCCAAACTCAAAATGGAGATGTATGGAATGCTGGATTTAGATCACAAAATGAGGATCAAAACAATATGCTGGGAATTATGAGAAAGCAAAATGAAATTACTACCCTTCTGATACAACAGCAATGCCTCTCATCGTTACCAAAGAGAGAGATCCCAATTTTTGATGGCAATCCATTGAAATATCATGCATTTCTTAAAGCTTTTGAGAATGGTATTGAAAGAAACTACAGCGATAGACAGCGATTTCTTGGAGCAGTACACTAGAGGACATCCTAAGCAACTAGTTACAAGCTGCCAGCGCTTGAACCCAGAGAGAGGCTACATTAAGGCTAAAGCTCTACTAAGGTAGCGTTTTGGAAATGAGCAGAAAGTAGCTTCTGCATATATGGAAAGGGCTCTGTCTTGGCCTTCCATCAAAACAGAGGACGTAAAGGCTCTCCAAGACTACAGTCTTTTTCTCAGAAGTTGCTCGAATGCCATGGAAGGGGTGCAATACTTGCATGAGCTAGATCTGCCTGCCATCATGCTCGCCATTATATTATTATATTACAAATTCAGAGACAAGTGGAGAACTGTAGCCTGTGAGTTGCAAGAGAGATGCGATCAGAGACCTACATTCAGTGACATCACCAATTTTATTGAGAGACAAGTAAAAATCTTAACTGACCCAGTCTTTGAAAATATCCAGGATGTTCATTCAGCAAAATTAAATAAAGGTGTGAACAAACTCAAGCAACAGCCACGCACTGGGATGAAAGGAACAAGCTTTGCCACCACTGTAGCTCCGGAAGGAAATAAAACTCATCCCAGAACCAAAGAGAAGGAACAGCCTCAAGCTGCAAGGAGGATGTGTCTTTGTTGTGAAGGCGGACACACATTGGATTTGTGTCCTCAGTTGGAGAGAAGAACCCACAAAGAGAAGATAGGCTTCTTACGAGAAAAAGGTGTCTGGCTTTTTGTGTACAGGACACATCAGCAAAGATTGCAAAAAACGGATTTCTTGTGCAAAGTGTGGTCTCTTACATCCAACTATTCTTCACATCCCTCCAAAGGAAAAAGCAAAGGTCTCTGAACAAGAAAAAGAGAAATCAGAGATAACAGTGGACAGCACCCTAGTGTCAAGTGGTTTTGTTACGGCACACTTTCGAGTAGAACCCAATTAGTGACACCAGAGTCCAAAAATCCAAAAATCAGTGTTTATTCAAACCACAGCGGGAATGTGGTAAAAGGGAGCAGCAGCCGGGAGACCAGAATCACCAACATCCAACTGGAACAACAATCTGGCACCGTCTGCGTGGAGAGCTGGGTCTAAGAAGCCGGCTGATTGCAGATGGGATCCAGGTGAGGCTGCTCCCAGGACGACTCCGCCCACACATGCACACACACCCACACATGAACACAGAAGTAGGAGGAGAGGCTGGAACAGTCACCAACACAGGGCGTGACAGTACCCCCCCTCTAGAGGGCGACTCCAGGCGCCCAACCAGGCTTATCAGGAAAAGCCCTGTAGAAGTCACGGAGGAGGGAAACGTCAAGGATGTGGCCCCGCGGAATCCAGGAACGCTCCTCCGGACCATAGCCCTCCCAGTCCACCAGATACTGGAACCCCCTACCCCTACGCCGGACGTCCAGGACGCGACGGACAGTAAAGGCCGGATGCCCATCCACCAACCGGGGGGGAGGAGGGGGAACGGATGGAGGGCACAGAGGGCTGCAAGAGACAGGCTTAAGGAGGGAAACATGGAATGAAGGGTGGACATTAAGAGAGGATGGCAACTTAAGTCGGACCACAGAAGGGTTAATCACTTTTTCAACGACATATGGGCCAACGAATTTGGGTGCCAGCTTACGTGACTCCACCTGGAGAGGAAGGTCCCGAGAGGAAAGCCACACCTTCTGACCAGGTTTATAAGCAGGGGCTGGCTTACGACGCTTATCTGCAAGCTCCTGATTCCGAGTTGCTGTGCGGCGTAGAGCAGCTTGAGTGGTCTTCCACACGAGGCGGCAACGTCTGAGGTGAGCTTGGACAGAGGGTACAGAGACATCCCTCTCCTGGTCAGGAAACAGAGGCGGTTGGTAGCCCAGACAGGACATGAAGGGGGACATCCCAGTAGCAGAAGAGACAAGGGAGTTGTGTGCGTATTCAATCCATGGCAAGTATGTACTCCAGGAGGATGGATGGCGTGAGGTTACGCAACGCAAGGCAGACCCCAAGTCCTGATTTACCCGCTCAGCTTGTCCATTCGATTGTGGATGGTAACCTGAAGAGAGACTAACAGATGTTCCCAGAGCAAGGCAAAAAGCTTTCCACACTTGAGATGTAAATTGAGGTCCTCTATCAGAGACTATGTCAAGGGGAATACCATGCAACCTATATACATTATTGACGAGAAGGTTAGCAGTTTCTGTAGCAGAAGGTAATTTAGTCAGGGGAACAAAATGCACGGACTTGGAGAATCGATCTACTATGGTAAGTATACACGTATTACTTTCTGAAGGAGGAAGACCCGTGACAAAGTCTATGGCGATGTGAGACCATGGCCTGCTGGGAATTGGGAGTGGGTGAAGGAGACCAGCAGGCTGCTGATGAGAGGACTTGCTGCGAGCACAAACAGTACAAGATGAAACAAAGGAACGAGTATCCTGCTTCATGGTGGGCCACCAAAACCTTTGTTGCAGAAATGAAAGTGTGCGGTTATAACCAGGGTGACAGGTAAGTTTAGATGAATGGCCCCATTGAAGAACTTTGGACCGGACAGAGTCTGGGACAAATAAACAATTTGGTGGGCCATTACCTGGGTCTGGCTGAGAGCGCTGAGCTTCCTGAACTGCCTTCTCAATCTCCCAGTGCAAGGACCCAATCATGCAGGCAGGCATGGTCACCGGGTAATCCACAATTTGTGCTGGACGGAGAATGGTCTCAGGCTGAGAATCGGATTCATCAACAACTGACTGACGGGATAAAGCGTCCGGTTTAATATTCCGAGAGCCAGGCCGGTAGGTAAGGGTAAAGTTAAATCTCCCCATGAAAAGAGCCCATCTAGCCTGCCGAGAGTTTAACCTTTTAGCTGCCCGCAGGTAGGAGAGATTTTTATGGTCCGTCCAGATAATGAAGGGATGCTCAGCTCCCTCTAACCAATGACGCCATTCTTGGAGAGCCAAAACCACAGCTAACAGTTCTCTGTTACCAATATCATAATTCTTTTCTGCTGGAGAGAGCCGGTGGGAAAAGAAAGCACACGGGTGAAGTTTTTGGTCCATAGCAGAGCGTTGAGAAAGAACTGCACCTACTCCAGAGTCCGAAGCATCAACCTCCACAATAAATTGCCTGGTGGGATCTGGGTGAGAGAGAACTGGAGCTGAAACAAAAAGAGTCTTAAGCATATTGAATGCAGCATCTGCTTCAGAGGACCACTTATATGGGATAGATGTGGAGGTGAGTTGGGTAAGAGGGGCTGCTTTCCTGCTGTAGTCTTTAATGAATCTGCGATAAAAGTTTGCAAAACCAAGAAAACATTGGAGTTGTTTGCGGGTCTCAGGTCTCGGCCACTCGGCCACTGCTTTTACTTTTTCAGGGTCTGCTTTGACTTGACCTTGCTCAATAACAAAACCAAGAAATTGAACTGAAGGTGCATGAAACTGACATTTCTCGGCCTTAACAAAGAGTTTGTTTTCGAGCAGACGCTGAAGAACAGTGCGGACATGTTGAATATGTTGTGGAAGGTCTTTGGAAAAAATCAGGATGTCATCTAAATAGACAAAGACAAACTTGTTGATCATGTCCCTGAGAACGTCATTAACTAAAGTCTGAAAAACCGCAGGCGCATTGGTTAACCCAAATGGCATAACTAGATATTCAAAATGGCCAATAGGTGTGTTAAAGGCCGTTTTCCATTCATCTCCAGCTCTAATGCGAACAAGATGGTATGCATTCCTGAGGTCTAATTTGGTGAAAATGGTAGCCTGGTGGAGTGGCTGGAAAGCCGAGTCTATGAGAGGCAGGGGATACTTGTTTTTCACTGTAATTTCTTTTAATCCACGATAATCAATACATGGGCGCAATGACTTGTCTTTCTTGTCAACAAAAAAGAATCCTGCAGCCAATGGAGACGATGAGGGGCAAATTAACCCAGCTGTTAATGAGTCTTTGATATAGATATCCATGGCTTCCCTTTCAGGGCGTGATAACTTGTACAGACGGCTTGAAGGCAAGGGGGCGCCAGGCAGCAAGTCAATAGCACAGTCATATGGTCTGTGCGGGGGTAAAGACAGAGCCCATTGCTTACTAAAAACCTCTCCTAAATCGTGATAATCCCCAGGAACTAAAGACAAATCTGGAGGACTGAGTGGTGGAGTAGGGGGTCGGACATTGGAAGTTACAGCCGAGTTGAGGCAATGGGAATGGCAAAAAATACTCCAGCTGGCTATCTTGTTAACTGCCCAATCAATGTGAGGATTATGGATCTTAAGCCAGGGAAGACCAAGGACAACAGGGGCATGAGGGGAGCTGATAACCAAAAGTTGTATAGTTTCACTATGATTCCCTGACAGTAGTAGGGTTAAGGGCACAGTGCGGTGAGTAATCTTGGCTAGGGTGTCTCCATTTAAAGCATTAACATTGCGAGGTGCCTCAATTAATACAGTGGGAATATTGGCTTGCTGAACTAGGGCTGCATCAATGAAATTGTCGTCTGCACCAGAGTCAATGAACGAGAAAACAGGAACAGACTCCTTCAGCCAGAAGAGAGATGACGGGACCTGGAGGCGATCAGGGCAGTTGGACTGGGGAGAGGAGATTTGGCTCACCATGACCTCTCCCCTCAATGGTAAGCCCTCTCTTTTGGCCGTTTCGGGCAGGTGCTAATGTAATGACCTGCCTCACCACAGTAAATGCAAAGACCCGATCTCTGGCGTCGTAGTCGCTCATCGGGAGAAAGGTGGGCTCGACCCAATTGCATAGGTTCCTCCGTAGGCAGTACTTCCAAAGGGCTAGAAGGCACAGGAGAACTGGTTGGAACATTAAACACAGGCATTTGAGAAAACATGTGGCCCTGGGAAGTAGGCGGACGATTGGCCTTCTCTCTGCGCCTCTCCCTAAGCCGGTTATCCAGATGGATAGCCAGAGTTATGAGCTCTTCAAGATTATTGGTTTCATCCCGGGCTGCCAATTCATCTTTAATATTCTCAGATAATCCCCGTAAAAATACACCTTGGAGAGCCTCATTGTCCCATCCACTCTCAGCAGCCAAAATACGGAAGTCTATGGCATATTGGGCTACTGAGGAAGAACCTTGGCTAAGAGCTAGCAAACGCTTAGAAGCCTCCTTTCCTTTGACAGGATGATCAAACACTCTCCTCATTTCTCGGGAAAACACCACATATGATTGACATGTAGGTGAATTACTGTCCCACAAGGCAGTAGCCCATTGAGCAGCCTTGCCAGTAAGCAAACTTAGAATGAATGCAATGCGGGACTTATCTGAGTTGTATGTGGAGGGTTGTTGCTGGAACACCAGAGAGCACTGGAGGAGGAAGCGACCACAAGCGCCCAGATCACCAGAGTATCTCTCAGGAATGGGCATGAGGGGTTCCCGGGAGGAGGAAGGCTGAAGAGGTGGGCCCGATGGTGGGACAGCAGGATCAGAAGAAATACTTGGTCCAGGAGAAGCAGCAGCAGCAGCGGAGGAGGCGAGAAGAGCAGAGAGCTGGTTCATCTGGTTAGTGAGCTCAGAGATATTTGAAGACAGGTCGTGAAGCTTCTCCACTACTCCCCGTAATGTCTGTTCATGTTGGCCCACAAGAATCCCTTGTGAGGACAAAGCGTGTTTAAGAGCGTCTAGGTCACTTGGGTTCGTCATGGCCAGATTGTTCTGTTACGGCACACTTTCGAGTAGAACCCAATTAGTGACACCAGAGTCCAAAAATCCAAAAATCAGTGTTTATTCTAACCACAGCGGGAATGTGGTAAAAGGGAGCAGCAGCCGGGAGACCAGAATCACCAACATCCAACTGGAACAACAATCTGGCACCGTCTGCCTCAAGAGCTGGGTCTAAGAAGCCGGCTGATTGCAGATGGGATCCAGGTGAGGCTGCTCCCAGGACGACTCCGCCCACACATGCACACACACCCACACATGAACACAGAAGTAGGAGGAGAGGCTGGAACAGTCACCAACACAGGGCGTGACAGGTTTGACTGGGGCTGGTGATAATGATTGTAAACTTCCTATAGTTCCTGTACAAATTAAGTCAAAAAAGGGCAGTAAAATTGTTACCACATATGCCTTTTTGGATCAAGGAAGTACAGCAGTATTCTGTACAGAGGCACTGATGCACAAGCTTGGCCTCAGAGGAAAGAAGACACGTATTCTTTTGCGGACCATGGGCCAAGAAAAGGTGGTGAGCAGCCATATCGTGTCAGGATTGGAGGTTTCTGGCTTAAAGTATGATAATTTCTGTGAACTGCCCAAGACTTTCACACAGGAGTGTATGCCTGTCCACAGTGGGAACATTCCAAGACAGAGGGATCTTCAGGGATGCCCTCATTTAAAACAAGTTTGTTTGCCTGAAATAGATGCGGAGATTGAACTGTTGATTGGAACAAATGTTCCTAAGGCTTTTGAACCATTGCAAATCATTCACAGTGTAAATGGTGGACCCTATGCTATCAGGACGATGCTGGGATAGACTGTGAATGGACCTCTAAAGGTAGAAAGTGAGTAAGCAATAGATTGTGAGCAGCCAGAGTTGTCAAGTGAGTGTCAGTTGTGAATTTGGATGAACTTTGGCAGCAACAGTTCAAGATGGATTTCCCTGACTGCAGTGTGGATGAGCAACCTGGAATGTCAAGAGAGGATCAAAGGTTTATGGACTTGGTTACAAACTCAGCAAAGCAAGTGAATGGCCATTACCAAATTGGCTTACCGTTAAGGAATGAGAAACTCAACATGCCAAATAACAGAATAATTGTGGAGCAACGTGCCAAGTACTTGAAGAAAAGGCTTTTGAAGGACTCATCGTTCTATTCAGATTACACAGCATTTTTGAATGATCTGGTTGCCAAAGGTTATGCAGAAAAGGTGCCTGAAGGGGCGTTGGAATGCTGCAATGGCAAGGTCTGGTATATCCCCCACCATGGCGTTTACCACCCAACAAAGAAGAAGATCAGAGTTGTCTTTGACTGTGGAGCAAGTTTCCAAGGAACATCTCTTAATGCTCAGCTCCTACAAGGTCCAGATCTGATGAGTTCATTGATTGGGGTGGTGACCAGATTCAGAAAAGAACCAGTGGTAATCATGGCAGATGTTGAATCCATGTTTCATCAGGTACGGGTGCCAGCTGAAGATGCCGATTTCTTGAGGTTTCTCTGGTGGCCTGATGGAGATTTAAATCAAGAACTCAGCGACTTCAGGATGTTGGTGCATCTCTTTGGTGCGACTTCATCTCCCAGCTGCGCCAACTTTGCTCTCAGAAAATGTGCAGAAGATAATAAAGAACAGTTCAGCCAAGAGGTGATTGATAAAGTCCTACATTGCTTTTATTTGGATGACCTTGTCTCCATCTGTGCGAAGGGTGGTTTCCAGCTTAGGATGGATGACTTGGCTGCAGGAACTGTGCCGTCTAGAAAATTTTAACATCATGAGATGCCTGAAACCACCAAACTTTGGAGAAACAACTCCAGCACAGCTGCACCATTTCTGTGACAAAAGTGAAGATGGCTACGGAGTAGTGACTTACCTGCTGTTACATAACACACACTCACAAGTACACAGTGCTTTTGTCATGGGAAAGGCTAGGGTAGCTCCACTTAAGTCTGTTACCATTCCTCGTATGGAGCTCATTGCTGCCACCATGGCAAGCCGCATTGATGTCTTGTGGAGGAGAGAGTTGCACATGGAACTTCACAATTCTGTGTTTTGGACAGACAGTGCATCCGTGCTCAAATACATCAAGAACGAGACTTCCAGGTTCAAAGTCTTTGTTGCCAACTGAGTTTCAGAAATTCTCAAGGTCTCACAGTCTTCTCAATGGAGGTATGTTGACACTGCAAGCAACCCAGCCGATGTGGCCTCTAGAGGTTTGAAAGTGGATGCATTCCTCAAGAATCTAACATGGGTTTCGGGTTCGCCTTTTCTCTGTCAACCTGAGTGTATTTGGCCTGTTAATCCTGAGGACGTTCATCAGCTTCCACCAGATGACCCTGAGATCAAGAAAGCTGCTGCTATTAATGCTGTACAAGCCAGAGAAGAGAGTGATGCTGTGACTTGCGTGATCACTTACTTTTCATCTTGGACTGGTCTGAAAATATCCGTGGCTTGGATGTTGAGATTCAAGGACTGGCTCTTGGCTTGCTGCAAGAAGAGGAAACAGTTAAATACCGAACTTTCACAGTCTAATTTGGATGTGACACAACAAAGATGTTCTTTAGAGGAAGATATGGATGCTTTCAAGAGGAAGATAGTTCCAAGTTGTCCATCAGTGGAGGAACTGGAGAAGGCTGAACTGGAAATCAGGTTCTGCCAGAGGAAGAAGTTTCCAGAAGAAATCTCCAGGCTGCAAAATAATGAAAATGTTAAGGGCCATAGCCACATTTATAAACTTTGCC
Organism: Antennarius maculatus; assembly: GCA_013358685.1. Classification (NCBI taxonomy): domain Eukaryota; kingdom Metazoa; phylum Chordata; class Actinopteri; order Lophiiformes; family Antennariidae; genus Antennarius; species Antennarius maculatus. Next base: position 4,625,521 of record CM023622.1, on the reverse strand, counting down.
CACGTGTTGAAGATGGAGTTCTGAGAGTTGGCGGTCGGTTGAGTAGATCATCTATGCCCACGGAGGCTAAACCTCCCATAATACTGGCTAAAGACGTCCATATCTCAGACATGCTTCTGAGGCATATTCACCAAGAAGTGGGACATGGCGGCCGTAACCACATGCTAGCCAAACTGCGGAAGAGGTACTGGATTACGGGGGCTGGTACAGCTATAAGGAGCGTTTTATCCAAGTGTGTCATCTCTCGTAGACTGAGCGCTCAGCCATTGTTCCAGCAGATGGCAGATCTACCTGTTGAAAGAGTGACTCCAGATGAGCCACCATTTACTCACGTTGGAGTAGACTATTTTGGACCGTTTGAAGTGAAGAGCAGGAGGAGTGTTGTGAAGAGATATGGTGTTATCTTTACCTGTCTGGCTATACGTGCAATTCACATTGAAGTGGCAACTTCACTGGACACCGACTCCTTCATAAATGCACTCAGACGCTTTATAGCAAGACGAGGACAAGTCCAGGAACTGCGCTCAGACAATGGGACAAACTTCATTGGAGCAGAGCGTGAGTTGAGAACAGCCATTGATCAATAATGCAATATTTTTATTGACCGCCGCAACACGCAACGCATCACGCAACATTTTTTTTGTCGCTACGACTTTGTGAATACTTATGAGTTTGTGAACAGTTTTTACGAGTTGATTATTCTTTTTTCGTTAATAAAGGATTGAACTTGTTTTTTTTGTATCGTGGTGATTTTTGCCTGGAAGCGCGTCTGACAAAGGAAGGCCCCGTCGTCAGCCTCTCAGCGACTTATTGGTTTTGAAGTCGCTACAACATCCCTTCTTAGAATAAAGAGAGCCTCCCATTGTTATTGGAATGTTATTAACTGCTGCATATTGGTTGTTTTCTAATTCTGCACTTGTGAAACACTTCTTAACAAGGACTCAAAAAGTGCTCTAAAATTATCATTATGTTATTACTGTCATTGTTGATGTGTAAATTTACAAGTGAAATAAGCTGTCATTAACTAGCCATTAAGCTGATTTATTTCTTAATGCTGCAGCCCATGCAATGTTTGAGCAAGGTGTTTTAAGCCATCAGTGTCCTCCTACAGAGAAATACACACAAGAGTAATGATGGGCATTACTAATGAGAGCTACTGATCCTCCAGTGTGAAAACTCTGGAGTGTCTCCTCCCACAAACAGTTGGATGTTGCTCAAGATCTCAGATATCATTTTGACACAACTCTTGGTAAATTCCCTCTATTTCACCCTCATTCGTCCTGGCCTGTTTGTTCAAACTGTCAGCTTCTTATAATGTTCCCATAATGGCCAAAATACTAATGAGGCTCCGATCCCCAGATTTGAGGTTGAGTGTGATACAGTTCATTATTTATATACCAGACATCTGGTTTGGCTGGAACCGGTTTAATGGTTGTCACCCTGGTGTTTGTAATACACATTTGTCAAATGACAAAGTCCTGACAACTGTGTCCGACTTGTGCCACAATCTTCATTCAGATACAAATGTATCAGAAAATGCACTTTTTTCGTTATTAGAACAAATAGAGGAAAAGACGATACTGCACCAGTTGGAAATCATAAAATCAGGGGTCAAACAAGCAGGGAAATGAAGAATAACAATGGGTGCTCACAGGTATGGAATGGACCCTTGCAGTGCCCTGAAGAACACCCCTTTGAGGGTTGAAACCAGTCAGCATTTTCTTAGTTCGTTGAGGAAGTTTTTTTTACTTGACGGAGGATTTTAACTACATCCTTGACTTGATGCTGAAGTGCCTGAAGTAAGCTGGGAGGCATTTCCTTGTCTAAAGCAGGAGAATCACCTCTGTGGTAGATGGAAGAATAACTGCTCTCCTTCTTTGGGTTAGACGCTGCAAGGACATTGTTATAAAATGGTTTCTGCTTTGATGTAGTGTCAGTGTTCCAACACGTCAGCTGATTTATAGCTAAGACTAAAAATAAATACTTATGATTACAGAGACGGTAGTGAAAAATGGTTCTTGAGAATACTGATTGCAATTTGTAGTTGGTATCAGTCCAAATCACCAACAAAGATGTTGGAAGGGTTTTAACTGCCAAATCAGCCACGTCTTTCCTAATGGCTCCAATTACTTCACTGATAAATTATGGATTGATTTATTTACAGTATATCAATTATTACATTTGTCATGTTGCATTATTACTAATGCGGCACTAACTTCAGAAGGACTCTTCAAATGACAGAAACAACAGTGGAATCAGGAGCTGTTATCTTACAAATAGACATGTTTAAGTCTGAAAGTAAAGCAAATGTTTTTTCTCTGTGCAAGTCTGCGGTGGGAGACAACAATAATGTCTGGCCTGTTAATTGAGACCCGGGAGCTTTGGAGTTTATTACACATGTGTTTAGGCAACCCTCATAATGTGTTTGACATCATTTTGAATGAACACAGAGTAAACCACTTTATCCCAGCTTGAAACAGCACTTTCCAACATCCATTTGTTGTTGATGGTGAGGACATTGAGGGAAGAAATGGTTTTAATGACCTAAAACTTTGGTAAATGGTTTGGCGTTATGTCTGTCACTTCAGCTCTATTGACCAACCTGCAGACTGTCTCCAAGGCTGTCTGGAGATGTTCAGTATAAATGTTTGAAATGTGTGTGTGGTGTGTGTTCAATTCACAGCCTTCCCTATTATTTCAATGAATGTGGACAGTGAGGAGGACAGTGTGTTCGTAGGAAGAGAGAACAGAGGAACGCCAAGAGTACAGGACTGAGAGTAGGGACGTTAAATGTTAGAACTATGACAGGAAAAGGTAGAGAGTTGATTGACACGATGCAGAGAAGGAAGGTAGACATACTGTGTGTCCAGGAGACCAGGTGGAAAGGTAGCAAGGCTAGAAGTTTAGGAGCAGGGTTCAAGTTGTTCTATCATAGCGTAGACAGGAAAAGAAATGGAGTAGGAGTTATCTTGAAGGAGGAGTTTGTTAGGAATGTCCTGGAGGTAAAAAGAGTGTCGGATAGAGTGATGAGTCTGAAGCTAGAAATAGAAGGTGTGATGTTCAATGTTGTTAGTGGGTATGCTCCACAGGTAAGATGTGAGCTGGAGGAGAAGGAGAAATTCTGGTTGGACTTTGATGAAGTGATGCAGAGCATACCTAGAAGTGAGAGAGTTGTCATTGGTGCAGACTTCAATGGACATGTTGGTGCAGGTAACAGAGGTGATGAAGAGGTGATGGGCAGGTTTGGTATCCAGGAGAGGAACGCAGAAGTACAGATGGTAGTTGAATTTTGTAAAAAGGATGGAAATGGCTATAGTGAATGCTTTCTTCCAGAAGAGGCAGGAGCATAGGGTGACCTATAAGATTGGAGGTAGGAGCACACAGGTAGACTACATCATGTCTAGACGGTGCAATCTGAAGGACATTAGTGACGGCAAAGTAGTGGGAGGCGAGAGTGTAGCCAAACAGCATAGGATGGTGGTGTGTAGGATGACTCTGGTGGTGAGGAAGATGAAGAGGGCAAACGCAGAGCAGAAGATGAAATGGTGGAAGCTGAAAAAGGAAGAGTGTTGCATGACTTTTAGGAAAGACTTAAGACAGGCTCTGGGTGGCCAAGAGGTGCTTCCAGATGACTGGACAGCTACAGCTAATGTGATCAGGGAGACAGGTAAGAGACTACTTGGTTTGTCATTTGGAAGGAAAGTAGATAAGGAGACTTGGTGGTGGAATGAAGAGGTAAAGAATTGTATACAGAAAAAGGGGGTTAGCTAAAAAGAAGTGGGACACTGAGAGGACTGAGGAGAGTAGACAGGAGTACAGGGAGACGCACCATAAGGTCAATGTGAGATGGGAAGGACGTGCAGCAGGTTAGGGTGATTAAGGATAGGGATGGAAGTCTATTGACAGGTGCCAGTAGTGTGATGGGAACATGGAAAGTGTATTTTGAAGAGTTGATGAACATGGAAAATGAGAGAGAACAAAGACTAGAAGAGGTGACTGCTGTGGACCAGTAAGTAGCAAAGATTAGTAAGGATGATGTGAGGAGGGCATTGAAGAGGAGGAAGAGTGGAAAGGCAGTCGGTCCTGATGATATACCTTTAGAGGGTTGTAAGTGCATAGGAGAGGTGGCAGTAGAGTTTCTGATTGGGTTATTCAACAGGATCTTAGATAGTGAGTAGATGCCTGAGGAATGGAGGAGAAGTGTGCTGGTGCCCATTTTTAAGAACAAGGGAGACATGCAGGAATAAACATGATAAGACATACAATGAAGTTATGGGAAAGAGTAGTGGAAGCTAGACTAAGGGCAAAAGTGAGCATTTGTGAGCAGCAGTATGGTTTCATACCAAAAAAGAGTACTACAGATGCATGATTTGCTTTGAGGATATTGGTAGAGAAGTACAGAGAAGGCCAAACGGAGCTGCAGTGTGTTTTTGTAGATATGGAGAAAGCTTTTGACAGGGTGCCCAGAGAGGAACTGTGGTATTGTATGAGGAAGTCTGGAGTGGCAGAAAAATATGTCAGTGGTGCAGGACATGTATGAGGACTGTAGTGGTGAGGTGTGCTGTAGGTGTGACAGAGGAGTTCAAGGTGGAGGTGGGACTGCGTCAGGGATAAATCTGAGCCCCTTCTTGTTCGCTATGGTGATGGACAGGCTGACAGATGAGGTTAAACAGGAATCTCCATGGACTATGATGTTTCCAGATGACGTTGTGATCTGCACTGAGAGTAGGGAACAGGTGGAGGAGAAGCTAGAGAGGTGGAGGTTTGTCCTGGAAAGGAGAGGAAGGAAGGTTAGCCGCAGTAAGACAGAGTACATGTGTGTGAATGAGAGGGACCCAAGTGGAAGAGTGAGGTTACAGGGAGAAGAGATCAAGAAGGTGGAGGATTTTAAGTACTTGGGGTCAACAGTCCAGAGCAATGGAGAGTGTGGAAAAGAGGTGAAGATGCGTGTACAGGCAGGGTGGAACGGGCGGAGAAAAGTGTCAGGTGTGATTTGTGATAGAAGAGTTTCAGCCAAAATGAAAGGAAAGGTGTACAAAACTGTGGTGAGACCAGCAATGTTGTTTGGTGTAGAGACAGTGTCACTGAGGAAAAGACAGGAGGCAGAGCTGGAGGTAGGAGAGATGAAGATGCTGAGGTTCTCTTTGGAAGTGACAAGGAAGGATAGGATCAGGAATGCGTACATCAGAGGGACAGCACATGTTAGAGGTTTTGGGGATAACGCCAGAGAGGCCAGACTGAGATGGTTTGGACATGTCCAGAGGAGAGATAGTGAATATATTGGTAGAAGGATGCTGAGTTTTGAGCTGCCAGGCAGTAGGCCTAGAGGAAGACCAAAGAGGAGGTTTATGGATGAAATGAAAGAGGACATGAAAGTAGTTGGTGTGAGAGAAGGGGATGCAGAAGACAGGGTTAGATGGAGGCAATTGATTCATTGTGGCGACCCCAGAAGGGAAAAGCCGAAAGGAAAAGAAGAAGTGCACCAGTCTGGGAGAAGTACTATAGAAGAAGGCCCAAACCCTCCAACATGACCAGCATCTGAAATGTCAATGTTTTGCCCGCACTGCGAGGCCTTGATGGATTTATTGGTGGAATCTGGGCATATAGAACACAGTAGAATTTCTGTACAGCTCAGTAATTTCTGATTTTCAATGTCTGTACATTCTTAGTCTGTTTGGTGCAAGAAATTTGACAAGTTCACAAAGCAGAGGTCAAAACCACATTATCATCTTTTCTCCAATCAGTGGACCACCCAAGCACAAGCCCCCTCCCCCTGTGAAGGTGAGCAGCTCAGCAGACAGGGTGAGTGGTCGACATGGCTTCAGATCAATCTTGAATGTCAGTGCAATTATATACTCCACACACATGCAGTCCATTTGTGCAGTAATCCTGACTCTAATGGGTATTGACTGGAGATCTGAGTTGGCCTTTTTGTCAAAGTAATTAACTTGCTTTGTAAAGAGCTCTATTAGAGCTATTTCTTCATCATCATCCTCTCCACTTATTTTGTCCAATACTCCTATGTGGTTATATTACATTATATAATGACACTAAAACACTGCAGTTTATGCTAATTGGATGTAGAAGAGATGTGTAAATGTCTGGGCTTCACAGCATTCAGATGCAAATGATGAGAAAACATCTTTTGATATCTGTGGAAACTCCAGTCAAAAGTTTTCATGAAAAAGTTTATGTATGAGTAATTGACGAGTGGATCCACCCTCTGCACCAAACATAATGGCCTCCCTGGTGATAGACAACCAGCCAATAAGTTTGTGTCATCCTCCAAACAAACCAACTCACAAGTAGAGAAGCTGATTTAAATAATTTCCTGGATTTAAAGATTGATCTAGATCCAAAGCTGAAGCTATTTGTCTCTTCCCCATTCTACGAATAACCTGTCTACTCAATTCAACTGAAATATTTTAAGCAAGTTTTGAGGTATTCCATTAATTTACAAAATAAATATAATCTTATTTTATGACTTTGTTCTACAGCTTTGTGAACAATGATACACATTAAATCTGTTGCTTTGATTTTACTGTATTATACTGTATTGTTTTGTGTTTTCTGTGATGTGGTTTCTATGCTTGTAGCTGAACAAACCATCAGGGCCTCCCTCAGCCACTGAAAGGGCACCTCTCAGCCATGGGGAGGTTTACTACGAACCCACAGGGGGGGAGCCTGTCACGGTAACTCACACACACTAATTTTTAAGGTTTTGTGTTTGGTACTCAATATATGAACACATGAGGCACATATCAGCCAGTCACAGTGGGCTCCACGTCTGTTATGAGAGCTGCACACTGTTTTAAGGACGTCATGGTGTTTGTTCTCAGCATCAGTCAATCAAATAATATTAATTGTATGCTGTTCATAATTCAGAACATGTCGAAGAATGGGCTGCTCTGCACCCAAATGAAAGGCTTTCCTTAATACCCCGCAATATTATTAATATGAGTTTTAATATTGTGATATTTAATATGGTCAAATTTTTGTAATATATAATGAGTGAAAATTAATCAATATAGCAGTTAGAATAATACCATGATTGCTTTTTTAAAGTCAGGATGAAAAAAGGAAGACCTTTATTCTTAGAATTCTGACTATTCAATAATCGAGCATCATCATGAATGGAATGCTGAATTCAAGCCAGGATAAAGTATATCTATCTATCTTACGTATTTTTTAAAGTCCTGACTTTAATTTACTGAGTGATGATTGTGGCATGACTGAGCAAGAGCGGGAAGGCTTTTATATGTGACACTTCACAGTGTTAGCCAGAGTAGGTATCTGCTTGGTGATAACTATCTAAATTGAGTGACAACAGTGAGTGAACACTCTGACATGTTAAGATAAACTCCTATTGGGGATTGTAACTCAGCATACATCTCCTGTGGGAAGTGGTGCTGGTGCATTTTCATGACATGTTCACGTTTCATTAAATTTATCGCTGTCTCACCTCTGCCACGTTCATGTCATATCATGATTAGCATTTCTCATCTATAAATAAGACTCTATTTGACATCCAACCTGCATTTAATGATAGAAACATGGAAATTCTTCATGGTGCATGCATTGCTTCCAATGTGTCTCTTCAAGTACTTCATGTATGATTAATAAGGACAAAGTAAAAAAAAAAAAGCAGCTTACTTTTCCGTCTGGTCAGGAGGCACTCCAAAATTAATTTTTTTCCATCTATGAAGTTCTATGAAAACATCTCGGGTACATAGTATATGTGGCATAGAGTAAATAGTAAAATAAAAATTAAAAAGCCTGACTCTGCCCCACTGTAAATTGATCTGTCAAATCCTGACCAAATCAGATGGTAGTCCACAACTAATGTTTATATAACAACACATAATTGGGTTATTGTCAAAACATGTCTGTTAAATTTCACAGAGCCTCGATGATGGAGCTCTGAATGGTGGTGCCCCCCCAGTCCTGGACAACTCGGCCAAATATGACATCAATGAACTCACCGACAGTCACCATGGGAATGACTTGGATCCATCCAATCACGAGCCACTAGCTGCCAACATCTCTCATGGCAAGAGCTTCGTGTCTACCCCCATGTATGTGTAGTCATGGCAAATACAGCACATAACACTACATCACTATTTTAAGGTCAAGTTCCAAGTCACCAAAATTTGCATGGAAAGCAAAGGCAAACGTTTGTTTCCACACATTAAACCCCATCTATGATAAAACTGATAAAAAATAGAATAAAAAATATGGTGACTTTTTGCAAGTTTAGTTTTCACAAAGCACATTAAGGGACTCTTAGCTTATATTTTTATCACAAAAGGAATGTCAGCATATGAGGGATTTTTTTTAATTTTTAAAATAATTATTCTTTTTACTATATTTGTTTCAGAAATGCTAAAATAATGCACTAAAGCTCAATGTTTTACATGCAATTTTAGTCACACAAACTAAAAGTCAATATCTGACAAACTAGATAGCCTTTGAAATCACGTGTATTACATTTGGTGAGACAAGCTTTTACACTATTTTACTTATACGATTGAGAGCCATTGCTATAGGTGGAACATTCCTTGATAAGGATTGTAAATCAAAATTTCTACCAAAATAAATCTGTAATTTCAGTGGAGTTACTATGAAATATATTGTGCAACATTTCATGGAATTAACAAATGATGTCCCCATTATCAAAGCACTGATTTGCTGCCAGTCCAGTTTTCAGTTTGCAGCCATGGAGAGCGAGTTTAAAATATCTTATCACCCGTAAGTAAGGATAAAGCAACAGGCTTCTGTTCCACCGGTCAGTTTGATTGATCAGGTTTGATCACATATGGCTGAATTTGGTGCGTAGAATTCCAAACCCCAATCATTTGGTTCTTCAGGCAGCTTCAGTTAACCTCCTGAGATGGAAGTATTTGATGTCTCATTTATCGACTCCTACAAGCAGCATTTCCCAGTCGAGCCCAGGTGGCTGTTTTCTATAGAAACATTCCAGTTATTACGTTGTGAAAGCCCCCAAATCACAAAAGCCGCCAGAGCGCTAAGCTGCTTGTTAGCTCCAACGGAGACAAGAGGACATTCCTGAAAAACTCCACTGTCTGGAAACATCGCACATTCAGATTCTATGATTCTTATTTACTGTTGTAAGGCTGTGTGTGTTAATAAGTAACCATTTTAAAATTGTATAAAACACAAGAAGTGTATTTCAGAGCTTCAGTGTTTAGCATATACAGCATTATAAAAATACAACCATTGCAGCCATTTGAACAGACTGAAACACATATATGTAGAACATTTTTACAAATGCATACACACGCACGCACGCACACACACACAAACACACACACACATTATGCATTTTAGCCGATTGTTCACTTAAAAGCAAAACTGGCTGAATTAAGAATCCCAGATGTCAGATGGTACCAAATGATGAATAAACTGTAAATAGTATTGATATTATTAATGAATAATATATTGTTGGTGAAATGTGTACACATAACAATTAACAAGTGTAGGTGTTATCAATGCCTCTGTCGAGGGGATGGAAGTTTGTTAAATGTAAAATTTATTGATTTACAAAAAAAAACCATGGATATTACTGTTTTAATTTTCACGGGTACATTGAGGTTGTCAATCTGAAAATGTTTTATTTGAATATATGAAAAAAATGTGTGGAGTTTTCTCCTTGTTCATATTACTCTGCATGGCATGATCGCTGACTTGCTGAAACACTTTTGCAAGGCTGTTGGTAAAATAATCACCTTTGTTTGTACAAACACTATTGAATGTCAAAAAAGGAAGCAGTTGTCACCTTCCAAACGCAGACACACCATGTGCACCATTTTAAACTGAGAGAACAGCATTTTAGTTTGAGGTTGGAGGGGGGGGGGGGCTTGACAGCTGTGCAGTCTGTCACGCTGATCCAAAAAATGCAACTGTATGGAATTATCACCTCAGAAACAGAAAAGGTCTTTCTCCTCTCTAATATTGTCCTTGTTTAGACTTTCCTGGACACAAAAATCCATCAGTCATGCTGCATGTATCGGACCAAAAGGCTTGAAACCGTATCATACATACTACAGCCCGCTAACCAGTTTGGAAAGCTGAATGAAAAGGCAGCTTTCAAAAGCTGGTTTGAAAGCTGACTCAAAAGAAAGCTTTAAACAGGAGGGGAAATCCAAAGTGATGGGAAATGTTAGAGGGCTGAAAACATAATGCTGACAAAACTAATAAATCACAGCTTTCACTTTTGTTGCCTGATCAGAATTAATATCTATCCATGGCAGTCATCTCTTGATGTTTGATTGATTAGTGCTAGTTTAGCTTTTTATCTCACATAAAAAGTTAGAGTTTAGGTTTTCATCTGAGCTCAGTGGTCAGTAAGCAGATTGGTTGGCTGGTTTGTTGGTCAGTTGGTATTTTTGGTCCATTAGTTAGTTGGTTGGTTGGTATTGTGGGTGATTGGTTGAATTGTTGTAGATTCGGTAATGTGGTTGGTTTGTTAGTTGGTTAGATGTTAGTGTGGGAGGTTAGCATGTTGGTTAATAGTATGGTCAGTTGGCATGTTAGATGGTTAGTAGGTTTGCTAGCCGATTGTAGGTTGGTAATGTTGGAGGATGGCTGACTGGTCAGTCGGTTGCTTGGGTGGTTGCTTGGTTGAAACTTTGGGATGGGGCAGGCCGTGCATCAGGAAGGCTAAACGCACACATAGGTACTCCACCCTACTGAATGGCATAACTAAATTACATTAATTTACAAGTTTGCAGGTGTTGCAGGAAGTCGTACTGCATTTTGCTGCATGGTAACTGCTACATATTGCATCTATCCCAAAAATAAGAATTTGAAAAACAGGCACAACATATGGTAACTGATTCATGGTGGAGAAATAGTTTGGTTAGTTGAAAGATGCTGGCTAATTTATGAACTTTACATTGTATGCCTGAGACATTTGGATTCAGAGGAATGTCTGCATGCTGCATGGATCTGTGGAACAAAAGCCACTCCCTTGTTTTGCAAGAGAATTCGGACTCGCTCATATTGTGCAGCTACAGACAATCATGTAATATGTCCTGCTTGTTCAGACTTGCTTAAGAACAAAAAGAATTGTTTTCTGACATTTTGTCTCTAAATCAACTGGTTAAATTGAATGTATGTTTAGTTTTATGTGGATTTATGCGTTGGCCTTCAGACTTCTGTTGAAAGATTGAGTAAAGGGAAAAAGACAATCATTGAGACACATTACATGAGAGACCAATGTCTCAGCAAGTGCTCAAGTATTGAGTTTCAGCTCTGCTGTCTCATCCTGGGTATTATTCAGTTTTAACCAGAGCCTTTTGTTAATTCACATTTCTTTTTGTGGAGGCGTATTGAATTGGAATCTTGACACCATCAGGACCGAATCTGCCTCCTAAAAATGGAAATTGCAAAGATATATTAACTCATGCTCAGTTTGCAGGCTATATTTGCTTTGAAGCATGCAGTGATTTCAGATGGATTAGATGTTAGACCTATTTTCTGGGTCAGTTGAGTGAGAGCTGCAGGGTGGCATTGTGGTCAAAGTGCTTTGCTCTGACTCTGCTAACCTTCAATCTAAGTTCGATACCAGAAACACAAGATGATAATATTTGATGTGAATCAGTGGACCCTTTTTTTTAACCCCTCTCTGTTCTCTCTTGCTCATCCATTGTCATCACAGCTTCTCATTACAGAGCCAGATGTGCCTTCCGTATGTTATTTTTGGCTTTTCAATTCTCACACTTCTTAATTTATTCAGTAGAACAGATGAATGGAAGTGGGAAACACGCAAACACAGGATAGGTTTGACACTGATGATGACAGTAACTAAAAACACACACACACACTGAATATGTAATCATGTTTTGTGAGTGTTCTCATTTTTGTGTTAACACAGATCAGTTATAATTTTGTATGCTTTTTGGGAAACATATACTGTACATGTTTTACAGATCATTGTCTAGTCAAATAAAATGTAAACTCACATAAGTCTTTCTGGTTATTGCGTCTGAAATACTTACCAGGTTCACAAGTTAGTTCGGGAAACATAGTGAGTCAAACTGTCTCCTTAATTTCTGTAAATGTGCAATCCATTAAATCACTAGTAAAATCCTATCATGTGTCACTCTTAACTGAACTGTCAATCAATCAACTAACTTTTATTTGTAAAGCATTTAAGAAGAAGTATATATTTCCAGCAAGGGAAATTACATAGTCACTCAGGTTAGTATAGCACACAGTTAGTACATACAGGTACACATCAAACTACACACATTAGGAGGCAGAGTGATGGGCAGCGGCTTCTGGAAAGCGCCCCAAATTGAGCAGCTTGTAGGGGGGACGACGCCTTGCTCGAGGGCGCTTAGGCAGTGGCTAGGAGGTGAGCCGACGCCTCCCACCGTTGATTCACGCTCGGTTGGATGTTCTGGCGGGAGTGGGATTTGAGCCCCCGATGGCTGACCGATCCTGTCTTCAAGGCGATTGCTCTACCGCTGAGCCACTGCCGCCCCAGTGGCTTTAATCACATCAACAGACTTTTCAAAGTGCTTTTACAGACAGAGAAACCCAACAGAACCCTCCAGACCCAGCATAAGCAACAGTGGCGGGGAAAGAATGTCTCTTGAGGAAGAAACTCCGGGCAGGACCCAGACTGTGGAGGGCGGAGCCAGACTCAGGAGGGTGGAGCCAAACATCTGCCTAAACCGGTAGGGTGAAGAAGAAATACAATAAAGATAGGGACAGGGCAAGGGTGGCAGATAACTAGATAAAGTCGCTGTATGGAGTTTAGACCTAGCTGCTGAGGTGGGGATTTGGTGCCAGGACTTTCAGGGCTCTGTTCACTGACTACTAGGTTGTTGTTTTCTGTACTTGTTCCTCACGTATCAAGGAAAAGCACATAGGCGGCGGCAGTATCTTGGAAGCACTTGAAGATTCAATGTTGAATGAGTAACACGGTAATTATTAATGTGAACTAGAGACTAAGAGAAAAAGAGAAATAAAAGAAGCTCCAAAAGTAATTGATGTAACTCCCTTTAATGGGAAAGAGAAAACTACCCTCAGCAGTCTTGGCCTGTAGCAGCTTATCAGAAGGAATCTATGTTGATCCTAATTATAGGATTTCTCTAAGAGGAAGGTTTTGAGTCTACTCTTAAATAAGCTGAGGGAGTCTATCCCCCAGACCAAGGCCAGGAGATGTTTCCAAAGTAAAGGGGCCAGATAGCAAAAACTTCTGCATCCTGTTCTACTTTAACAGACCTGAGGGGTTACCAAAAGTCCTGCATCCTCAAAAGGAAGAGCCCTGGGAAGGTGACACAGTTCAATGAGATTTCCAAAGTAAGACATACCCTCACAGGAAGGGCTTTAATATGTAATAATGAGGATCTTCATTTTTATTCTAAATTGTATCTGAAGCCAATGTAAGGATGCCAGGATTTGAAATAGGAAGTTCTTTAGTCACCTGGTCGAAGGAGGTTTAATAACCCTGATGACAAAACAAGGCACCACGTTTGTTTTGTGTTTTTGTACAGTTCAGGTTTTCCAGATAACTTTAAATAAATACTACCAGAATTAGCTGTTTGAGGTTGTGTTTCAAATCTGTAAGGGATTTGTTTCATGTAATGCGTAACTAAAACTAATAAAAAAAATCTACCTTTTGGCTTGTCCTATCAGGGGTTCCCATGATATCCTTTTTCCATTTTAGATGAACGCTTGTACAGTGGTACCTCTACTTACGAATGTCTCTACATACGAAATTTTCTACTTACGAAACGCCTCAACAGGAAAATATTTCCTCTGGTTCCGAAATAAATTTTGATTTACGAAAGGTAAAAATACTGTATGGGCTGCTACTTGCAGCTCCCACAAGTTCCTGAACGCACCATTCTTATACCTGCTCTGCCACTGGCTATTACCTAGCATCCTGTCATCCCATTGGTTAAGAGGGACCTCTGTGTGTAGCTAGATAGGTGTCTATGCAGCGTCCTCGTCATTCAGCCCTTGATCCATAACGTGTTCTTATAGTTTTACGTAAATATATTAATTTTTTGAGTATTTACTATGGACCCCAAGAAAGTGACAGAGAAAAGAGGAAAAGAAAAGACCAAGAAAAGAGTTTTTTGTCCATATAAACAAAGCAAGAGATAATAGAAAAGCAAGAAAAAGGGATACGTTTGGTTGATCTCGCCAAAGAATATGACCGTAATGCATCTACAATCGCCACGTTATTAAAACATAAGGAAGTTTAAGGAGTTTAAGGCATCACGTGGGTGGTTGGAGAAGTTCAAAAGGAGGACTGGTAAATAACCATCATTTTTATTCTTTATTCTTTGTTTTTTACATTATGCACAACACTCATTTATTGTGTAATAATCTAATTGTAACATGTATTTGTTACATGTTTTGATGCATTTTTATGCTTTATAAAACATTTATGTCTGAATTTTGGGGGGCTTGGAACAGATTTGGGCATTTGCATGGAAATATTTATGAAATTTCTTCCAGAACCAATTAATTTCGTAAGTAGAGGTACCACTGTATGTGTGTGTGTGTGTGTGTGTGTGTGTGTGTGTGTGTGTGTGTGTGTGTGTGTGTGTTTGTGAGTGTACATGTCTGTCTGACAGACAGACGGATGGACGGACTGACGGACGGACAGACAGACAGACAGAAAGAATTTGGATGTTGAAAGGAAGTTGACAGAGAAGTACAGAGAAGGCCAAACGGAGCTCTGTTGTGTGTTTGTAGATCTGGAGAAAGTTAGATAGATAGATACTTTATTAATCCCAGAGGAAATTGCACATATCCACTGCTCAGGCATTACATAACAAATAAATACGGGATAAACACCAGGAGAAAAAGAAACACTGACATCACAGGACATACCACAACACATACACTACACTAACAGACACAAGCATCATTAACAGGACATACTGTATACTAAACTATAACTAAAATATAAACAGTATAAAATTAAAATATAAATAGTATAAAATTAAAATATAGACAGTAAAAAATTAATATAGAACACAGCAGAAGAGCAAGACTAATTTTATAATACATCACACTGATGTCATCATCACTTTCTTTTTTAGTACTAAAGTTTTGAGAAAGAGGGTCTTGTGATATGACTTCATAAAGTGGGGAGATACTCTCTTAGAGAAATAGTGTTATATTTTGTGAAGCCAGAAGGCAATTTCTTTAACTTAGCTTGAAGATGAACAACATTTCTTTCCAAAGTAAAAAAAAAAAAAAAAAAAAAAAAAATCCAGACCTCTAAATCTCATTAAATCTTGTTTTTCTAGTCAAAAAAGTAAAAGCATTTTCATTACTGACAATTTGTCTTCGGAGGAAAGAGCGTGATGTTGCTATTTGTAGATGAAGAAGGGTGAGTGGACTTCTCAGGATCTTGTCATCACTATGAGGTTTCCTGGCAACCAGCAATGTTCACATCAGACACAGCAACGTTCACATAAGACATGCTGTTCACAACTGATTTACTCATTTATGAATCTGATGTTTTTATTGACAATTCCACAAGATGTTCTATGGTTATAATGAATGATATGCAGCACTAAGATGTTCAAAGACTACATACAGTATAACTACATAACCAGTCGTCAGAATTTCTACTGGTTATGTAAGACAGCCTCAGACAGAGATCTCAAGGCTGGGTTTGGAGTACCGGTAGTTAAATCCTGACATATTTTGAGATTGACAAAGACTGAAGATTTCTTTTCATCTCAGGATCAGAGAGAAGGCCTGTGGACCTCACTGTGTCTCTTCGTCATAACATAGGATCTACGTGTCATCTTCTGTTCTTTTTTCCTTTTATAGCTGTCTCTCACACCTGCAGTTTCTGGCTTTGCATTAGCTTCACCAGTAATTCTGCTAATTTGGTTTCAAGCGTTCCAGAAGAGTTATGGCTCAAAATCCACCCATTGATTGAAAGTGTGCCAGTTTTACCTTTAATGAACAAAATAATTAATTTATGAACAATAGTGATGGTGTTGTGCATTGTCACAATTTTTCAGAATGGGTTCATAATGAAACACTGATATGAGGCTACACTCCCATGTGAAATGCAGATAAGAAACAAAGGAGGATTCCAATCACAAATTTAGTAGTTAAAATACACCCAGCCTAGGTAGGATAGTGATGTAGTGCTTTGACCAAACACACACACACTCACACACACACACACACACACACACACACACACACACACACACACACACACACACACACACACACACACACACACACACTCACTTACACACACACACACACATGCATGGGAATAGAAGGTCTCAAAGATGTCTAAGAATCTTCACTCGAGATTGCAAAAAAACCTGATCCTGACCAAATCCAGGCTCAGTGATCCAAAGTGGACACAAACAGAAAAGTGACTTTGGCCTTTGCTCCAGAGAGGAGGGATAGACTGAAATGCATTTTCTCCTTGTGTCTGAGAAAACTTCTCAAAAGTAAGAATCTTGACACTTCAATAAAAAAAACTAGAGAAAAAACTATAAGTGCATCTGAATGAAGTTAGCATTTTGGCCAGATTTTTTATATATTCTTGTGTTCCGACTTGTTCCGAACAGTTTGCACTTTCAAAAACAGCTAATTATGATAGGACTGAATGCCAAAACAAATGCCAGATCTGACGCCTCTTCTTCTTTTCCTTTCGGCTTTTCCCTTCAGGGGTTGCCACAGCGAATCAATTGCCTCCCTCCCTGTCTTCTGCATCCTCTTCTCTCAAATCAACTACCTTCATGTCCCCTTTCAGTACATCCATAAACCTCCTTTTTGGTCTTCCTCTAGGCCTCATGCCAGGCAGTTCATAAACTAACGAGGCAGTCACAGACTGAGACATCCCGCGACACCCCTGAATTCATAATTTTACCCTGACCTACTTGCATATGTCAAAGATCAAAGCTAGTGCTACTGTTATTGATAACACTGGCCTTCCCCCTCGTCTTTCTATCTTATCTGGTTCCTGAGTGTGCAAAAGTTGAATTTTCCCTTGGATGGATTAACAGACAATCACACAAACACTGACAATTACAATACATCACTGCTGTGAAGCGGGATGTAAAAATAGCCAGTTTCACACATACAGGCATTCTGTGAAGCATTGTCTTGCAGGATTGGTTGACACAGAATGCTACAATCAAACTGAGCATGCTGGTGGTCCTTATAACATAAATACAACACACAAAAAAGCAACACAAATGGATTGATGGATTAATTACAAAGGAGCAGTGCAAATTCCAACCCGTGGAATGATTTCATATATTACATGTGACACAATAATGTGAATTCTATGTTGATAAATCAACAACAAAAAGAATCAATTGGACTAGCTTTGGGTTGGTTGAAAACATTTTAACTCTCATCCAAGAGGTCCATCAGTTCTAACTGACTGCTTGAGAGTCCAAATACTTGTACTCCTGTTGGAGCAGAAAAAAACCAACCCAAACCACCAAGCCAATAAGTCCTGTTAGGACTCATTAGCATTCATATGGGGTCATTGTCCACCCTGCAAATTTATTTTTCCTGTACCTGTAGGGTCACCTTAGGCAATCACAGCTGAATTGTGAGGTTGCAATTTTCATAGTGTGCCCAAAGATCTTTTGTGCACCTACAAAGCTATACTATTGAGAATAAGGATCATCTGGACAAAATCAAGGTAAAGTGAAGTTTAATTACAATGTAGCCACAAGAGGACACAAGCCAGTGTCATATTGTGCCGAACCCAAGCCCAGATAAATACAGAGGGTTGCATCAGGAAGGGCGTCCGGCGTAAAACTTTTGCCAAATCAAACATGCAGTCAAACCTATGACTTCCATACCGGATCGGTCGAGGCCTGGGTTAACAATGACCGCCATAGGTGCTGTTGACCTACAGGGTGCGGGTGCAAATTCGACTACTGTTGGTCGAAAAAAGAGGGGAGGAAAGTGTGATCGTAGGAAGAGACAAAAGAGGAACGCCAAGAGTGTAGGACTGAGAGTAGGGACGTTGAATGTTGGAACTATGACAGGAAAAGGTAGAGAGTTGGTTGACATGATGCAGAGAAGGAAGGTAGACAAACTGCGTGTCCAGAAGACCAGGTGGAAAGGTAGCAAGGCTAGAAGTTTAGGAGCAGGCTTCAAGTTGTTCTATCATGGTGTAGGTAGGAAGAGAAATGGAGTAGGAGTTATCTTGAAGGAGGACTTTGTTATGAATGTCCTGGAGGTAAAAAGAGTGTCAAATAGAGTGATGAGTCTGAAGCTAAAAATCGAAGGTGTGATGTTCAGTGTTGTTCGTTGGTATGCGCCACAGGCAGGATGTGAGCTGGAGGAGAAGGAGAAATTCTGGCTGAACTTTGATGAAGTGATGCAGAGCATACCTAGAAGTGAGAGGGCTATCATTGGTGCAAACTTCAATGGACATGTTGGTGCAGGAAACAGAGGTGATGGGCAGGTTTGGTATCCAGGAGAGGAATGCAGAAGGACAGATGGTAATTGAGTTTGTAAAAAGGATGGAAATGGCTATAGTGAATACTTTCTTCCAGGAGAGGCAGGAACATAGGGTGACCTATAAGAGTGGAGGTAGGAGCACACAGGTAGACTACATCTTGTGTAGACGGTGTAATCTGAAGGAGATCAGTGACGGCAAAGAAGTGGTAGGCGAGAGTGTAGCCAAACAGCATAGGATAGTGGTGTGTAGGATGACTCTGGTGGTGAGGAAGATGAAGAGGGCAAAGGCAGAGCAGAAGATGAAATGGTGGAAGCTGAAAAAGGAAGGGTATTGCATGACCTTCAGGAAGGAGTTAAGACAGGCTCCGGGTGGTCAGGAGGTGCTTCCAGATGACTGGACAACTACAGCTAATGTGATCAGGGAGACAGGTAGGAGAATATTTGGTGTGTCATCTGGAAGGAAAGTAGATAAGGAGACTTGGTGGTGGAATGAGGAAGTACAGGAGTGTATACAGAGAAAGAGGTTAGCTAAGAAGTGGGACACAGAAAGGACTGAGGAGAGTAGACAGGAGTACAGGGAGATGCGGCGTAAGGTGAAGGTAGAGGTAGCAAAGGCCAAACAAGGGGCTTATGATGACTTGTATGCTAGGTTAGACAGTAAGGGGGGAGAAACTGATCTATACAGGTTGGCAAGACAGAGAGACAGAGATGGGAAGGACGTGCAGCAGGTTAGGGTGATTAAGGATAGGGATAGAAGTCTATTGACAGGTGCCAGTAGTGTGATGGGAAGATGGAAAGTGCATTTTGAAGCGTTGATGAACATGGAAAATGGAAGAGAACAAAGACTAGAAGAGGTGACTGCTGTGGACCAGGAAGTAGCTAAGATTAGTCAGGCTGAAGTGAGGAGGGCATTGAAGAGGATGAAGAGTGGAAAGGCAGTCGGCCCTGATGATATACCTGTAGAAGTTTGGAAGTGTCTAGGAGAGGTGGCAGCAGAGTTACTGACTGGGTTATTCAACAAGATTTTAGATAGTGAGAAGATGCCCGAGGAATGGAGGAGAATTGTGCTGGTGCCCATTTTTAAGAACAAGGGAGATGTGCAGAGTTGTGGCAACTGCAGAGGAATAAAGCTGATGAGCCATACAATGAAGTTGTGGGAAAGGGTAGTGGAAGCTAGATTAAGGGCAGAAGTGAACATTTGTGATGGTTTCATGCCAAAAAAGAGTACTACAGATGCATTATTTGCTCTGAGGATGTTGATAGAGAAGGCCAAACGGAGCTGCATTGTGTTTTTGTAGATCTGGAGAAAGCTTATGACAGGGTGCCCAGAGAGGAACTTTGGTATTGTATGAGGAAGTCTCGAGTGGCAGAGAACTATGTTAGAGCGGTGCAGGACATGTATGAGGACTGTAAGACAGTGGTGAGGTGTGCTGTAGGTGTAACAGAGGAGTTCAAGGTGGAGGTGGGACTGTATCAGGGATCAGCTCTGAGCCCCTTCTTGTTCGCTATGGTAATGGACAGGCTGACAGACGAGGTTAGACAGGAATCTCCATGGACTATGATGTTTGCAGATGACATTGTGATCTGCAGTGAGAGCAAGGAACAGGTGGAGGAGAAGCTAGAGAGGTGGAGGTTTGTCCTGGAAAGGAGAGGGATGAAGGTTAGCCGCAGTAAGACAGAGTACATGTGTGTGAATGAGAGGGACCCAAGTGGAAAAGTGAGGTTACAGGGAGAAGAGATCAAGAAGGTGGAGGATTTTAAGGACTTAGGGTCAACAGTCCAGAGCAATGGAGAGTGTGGAAAAGAGGTGAAGAAGCATGTACAGGCAGGATGGAACGGGTGGAGAAAAGTGTCAGGTTTGATGTGTGATAGAAGAGTTTCAGTTAAAATGAAAGGAAAGGTGTACAAAACTGTGGTGAGACCAGCGATGTTGTTTGGTGTAGAGACAGTGTCACTGAGGAAAAGACAGGAGACAGAGCTGGAGGTAGCAGAGATGAAGATGCTGAGGTTCTCTCTGGGAGTGACAAGGACGGATAGGATCAGGAATGAGTAGATTAAGATTAAAGATTAAACACACTTTATTGTGCACACAAACGGGGAAATTATCTTTACACTCCTTGTTGTTGTACATGCATATACATATATATGTGTTAGTAGCACAGGCCCCTGTAAACACAACACACTAGGGGCCTGCTGGCATGCAATTAATCATGCATGATTAATAATCACACATGACTGGGGGAGGCGGAGTGATGGGTCGCGACTCCGGGGTCCACCCCAATGAGCAGCTTGTGGGGGGACGGCGCCTCGCTCAAGGGCGCCTCGGCAGTGGCTGGGAGGTGAGCTGAAGCCTCCACACTCCAAAGATGTCCAGCGGGAGCGGGATTTGAACCACCAATGGCTGCATGATTTCTGGTCCGAAGACGTTTGCTCTACCTTTGAGCCACTGCCACCCCCACATCAGAGGGACAGCACATGTTAGAGGTTTTGGAGATAAAGTCAGAGAGGCCAGACTACGATGGTTTGGACATGTCCAGAGGAGAGGTAGTGAATATATTGGTAGAAGTATGCTGAGTTTTGAACTGCCAGGCAGGAGGCCTAGAGGAAGACCAAAGAGGAGGTTTATGGATGTAATGAGGGAGGACATGAAGGTAGTTGGTGTGAGAGAAGAGGATGCAAAGGACAGGGTTAGATGGAGGCAATTGATTCGCTGTGGCGACCCCTGAAGGGAAAACCGAAAGGAGAAGAACAAGACTCTAACAGCTTGAACATTGATGTCATTTGGAAGAAGGTGTTCATTTGTTCACTGTTCAACCAACTCTTTTTTTGTGTGTGTGTGTTAGCCATCATTCGTACTTGGTTCTGTTTCTTTCAAAAATCTCAAACGAATGAAGAGTCAGGCATCAGGAGCTGACTGACTCAGACAGAGAGTGGTTGTATTAAATGATAAACAGTGCAGATGATGCAAACACAGGCTCACAACTACAGTGGAGAAGCTGATTTATGTTCTCCATCCATTGATGTCAGATATCCATCAAACCTCAGGTGGCATTTCAAGTTTGAAAGCTTTCCAGCAATTAGTTCTATTTTTCATGGATGATGCTGACAGTTCTGCTAAAAAGTTAAGTTAAAGGCAGGATTCAAACATAAATGGACAGAAAACTTTTAAAGCTGCACTTGAAGTACCCAGTGAACATGCTGTGCTGAAAGAGGAAGCAAGGCAAGGTAGCCATGATCCGCCAAATATTGAGCATTTTTGAAAGGTTCGTCTATGTTTTGGATTAGGGAAATAGTGAACGCTGATGAGCAGAATGGGTGTCGTGTATGAGGAGGGGTTTATGGCAAAGGAAGAACAAAGGGACTACCTTAGTATCACAGTTGCTCACACATTTGTGTTTTCCTTGTGGCTGAGACCCTAAAGGGGACCTGAGTCCCAGCATGGCTGCATCGTCTGCTCAACTTTTCAGGGTATCTCCATGACCAAATCAAGCAGGAAACTCAAAAGACTAAACTGAATGTGGAACAAACTCCAGTCATAATTTTAAAAATTTTTGAGGCATGTATTAAACAGTCTTCTTCTTTTCCTTTTGGCTTTTCCCTTCAGGGGTCGCCACAGCGAATCAACCGCCTCCACAGTAATCCAATTTCCACCGGCGCCCTGTAGGTCAACAGCGCCGATGGCGGTCGTTGTTAACCCGGGCCTCGACCGATCCGGTATGGAAGTCATATGTTTGATTCGCATCTTTGATTTGGCAAAAGTTTTACGCCGGATGCCCTTCCTGACGCAACCCTCTGTATTTATCCGGGCTTGGGACCGGCACAATAAGACACTGGCTTGTGCCCTCTTGCAGCTACATTATGTATTAAACAGTCTATATTTTGTTATTACCAATTTCTGCTCGGGACTATGATTCCCAAAGTCAAATGTGAAGAGCAGATTTAAGAACAAGGTGAGGAAAAGGAGCGATGGCTGAGGCGGTTTGTGACTGTGAATAGAGATGTGAGAAAAGGAAAGAAAAGACATTGGAAGGTAAAGGGATTAGTGTAAGCAAGTAGGGACCTGTGGACTCTGAAAGATTAAGAGAATGAGACAGACGAAGGGAAAGTGGGCTGCTGAATCAATGAGCTTGTCGAGAGATGTGATGAGAGAGAAAAATGGCATGGGGGAGTGGGAGGAGGAGGAAAACACCCCCTGTTGAGTTGGAGCCCCATGGAGAAAAATGGCCTTGAGAAAATGAGAAGCCATAACATTCTACAATAACCATTTTTTTTCACTTGTCATCCTGAATAGTTTCAGCCGCCAGATAATTTGGTGACAGTTACTTCTCCCAAGGATCCAATGACAAAAATAATGGTGAAAACAAAATAAAGAAATGAAAGTTTTATGTTTGATCTAACTTTCATGAAGATTTACATACAATAAATTCTTAATCTCAGTTGGAGATTAATTATTGGATGACAGACTGCAAGGTAAAAATGGATGTATAAGAAATAATTAGAGCTGCGAAGCACAATACCTGAGATAATAACATCTGACGACTGACAATTACGGATAAAAAGAAAAGTTTTATTTTATCAGGTAAGTTAGTTTTGAGAACAACTTCTCATTTACAAGGATAACCTTGCAAGAGGCCCCATAATTAAGTAAGTAAACAGATAAATTTATATATACAGTACATACCTAAAAACGCACCCTTATCCAGAAAGATGGGATTAACATGCTCGTCTCTAAGCGTGTTCATCCCAGGTGAAGTGTGGTGTGTTGCCTCACAGTTACACACGCAAGTTGCTCAGTTGTTGGTTGTGCAAATCAGAATAAGTGCTTCTATTCTGTCCCAGCAAAAGAAAAACAAAGGGAGACCCTCTTTGTTGTAATTGTGTCTGAACTACATTGCCTTGCTTCGGCAATGAAGGCCAGTTGAAAAGTGGCTCTGCCTCCATAAACGGATCAATCCCAACCATACATGACCCAATAAATGGACCCGGGCCCTACGTAAGTGTCGCCACATTTTTATCTTATTTAGAGTTGATCATGAGTATGGTGAAGTTATCTTGTATTTGGCTAACTAAGTAGCTCCACTGTCATGTATTCATAGCCTGTGTGTGTGTTCCCGTGTTCAACATTGTGTGTGTGTGTGTGTGTGTGTGTGTGTGTGTGTGTGTGTGTGTGTGTGTGTGTGTGTGTGCGTGTGTGTGTGTGTGTGTGTGTGTGTGTGTGTGTGTGTGTGTGAGTCTCCATCCAGTGTGTCAAACAAAGTGGACAAGACGAGGGAGATGAGTGTTGGAGATGCGCATATGGAGCAGTGCTGCTTGGCGTGGGTTGCTGGAGAAATAGTCGGATGTAGTGCTTGGTTCAAAATACAAACTTATTGTATTTCATAGCATTTTATGAACATTTAGACATCAGTCAGATGGAGCTCATTAGAATTTAATGGTGGAGGCCTGAAACAGCCTGTTGTGGTAGCGATGATTTGAGCGAAATTCACGCCATTTGAAATACAGTGGATTTCTGACAGCTGTGTGAAATTGATAAAGACAATGTAACCAGGTGGTAAAACTGTATTTAAAGATACACAGGGAACAAAAACCACTGTAATTGTAATATATTCTCAGTAGGGACACTCAAAGACGCTTTACATCGGATCCATTATTCATTCACTCCTCATTCATATTTGGTGATGGTAAGCTAAGTGTGTAGCCACAGCTGCCCTGGGGCAGACTGACGGATGCGTCTACAGCACAGATTGGCAGCGCAGAATCACTGTGTTTTTTTTGATAGTCCCGTCTTTGTTCTTTTTATAAATAAACTTTCCGCCCAAAGGTCCGAGTGGGTTTGCCTCACTCTCCTGTGTCGCGTCCATCTCTGTTGTCAGTCATCCTGCTTTTGACTAGTGGCGCAGGTACAAAGTGACATGCCACTACAGCCTACGGGTCACTCAATGGGCCAAATTTAAAATGCTTGGGCATTGACTTGCCACTCACGATGAATTGCGTTAATTTTTATAGCGCGTTAATTTGCAGCGTAATTAATTAATCTAATTAACGCATTAAAGTGACAGCCCTACTGTATAAATGTAATCCATTATTATTATTATTGTTGTTGTTGTTGTTGTTGTTGTTGTTATTATTATTACTATTATTATTATTTGTACCTGTTGTAAAAGAGAATTTTCATACCACCGAAGCAGCTGCAGCCTAACGTATCATTTAAATGCAAAACATGTCAAGGACACAGAGTTGAACGTTAGCTTAAGCTTTTAAAGGAAATGCCTACCCTGCTGGCATCTTACTATTGATGTTGCCTTATTTAGAGGCATGTTATACTATTCATTTAGAATTGCTGTATTGAGTCAGCTTTAGTATTCATTTTGATTGAGTCTGCTTATGTGCCTATTTGAGACTCAGACTTATTTTATTTCTGAATTGTATTTATTTCATTTCACTGTATTTGTATTGCATTTTATAGAAATGCACCTGGCCTAATTGGTTTGCTGATGTGCTTGGCCTTTTTTCTTTTGAATTTCATTTATAAAGCATACTTAACCAATAAAAATGTGGATTTCAAATCTTCTCTTCTTGGTGTATTCTATTGATCAGTCATGCACTACAATTTTGTAATGTCCTAGAATTAAAAATCTTTATTTGGGGGTCTTTAGCAGGTATGAGATTAAAATGCGATTAATTAGATTAATTAATTATAAATCCTGTAATTAATTACATTAATTTTTTAATCGCCTGACAGCACTAATTCTCAGCTGTAGTAGTTCTGCTGTAGGAATTAACTTCGGACAGCAGGGGGCAGAGTGACGGTCTCTGTGAGACACGCCCTGTCTGGGAAAATACCGAAGTATACCGTATTGCGCCAGTTTTCAGAGTTGTAACCTGTGCCTACCGTGAGATGATTTCTTAACTAACATCTTAATTAACAGATGCCAAATGGTTTTAGACAATCCACAGAGAGAACACATTAAACATTTTAATCTTGTTGTAAAAGATAATTAATTCAGTATTCAGCCTTTTTTTCTGGCAGATACGAGCAGATTAGTTGTTTCTGTCTGGAACAATGTGTGAAATCAATATTCATAGAACCCTCTCAGGTGTCATAACACTCATTACACACACACACAAACACACACACACGCACATACACACACACAAACACACACGCATATACACAGAGTTCACTTTACCTCAAGAAAGTAGTGCATCCCTGGGACGCGCTTCAAGACAAATTTGTGCATCCCAACATGATGTTTATGCATCCCAAAAGTAATAACAGAATATATGGTAGAAACTAGGGATGAGCGAGTACACCACTATCTGTATCTGTATCTGTATCTGTTCAGCCAACTAGATTATCTGTATCCGTCTCTGTATTCCGAATGGGCGGGGCTTAAACCGGAAGTGGGTGTGGTTTGACAGGAAATGGGTGCGGCTTAAATCACCACATTGTTTTAAGTCTAAAATTGATACGGATTAATCACAAGTTGCTGTATTTTTCCTTATTTTAAAACTATTTACAGAACAGCCTCAAAATTGAAATTCAAATAAATGTTTTTGATCACAAAAGTAAGAGAATTATTTACAGAACAAGTTTTTTATGAAACTGAGTCAGAACATGAATATTCTTAAGTCTATGAATGAATATTTACCGAAGAGCCTCAGAATTGAGATTCAACGCTTTTGATCACAATAGTAAAGGAACTATATATAGAACGAGTAAACACAAAGTGCATTAATGAAGTGCATGCAATAATAAAAGTAATTAACTACAAAGTATGCATGAACAAGAATTGTCATACTCAACAAAACTTGTTAATTTTTTTCTTCTTTTTCATTTAAATTTTTTTTCTAGTACTTTTTTTTCAATTATTTATTTTTAGTACCTAATGCTATTGCCATTTTTTTTCACATAAAGTTAAACAATATTGATTATGGTGTATGTGTGTGTGTGTGTGTGTGTGTGTGTGTGTGTGTGTGTGTGTGTGTGTGCGCGCGCACGCGCTATGTCTCAAGTATAGACATTGTTAATTTGAACAGAGTTTAGAACAGGTAAAAAAAAAGACTTTAACCACCGAGGCGGTGGTTAAATGCACACACGTATGTGCAAATAAAAAAAAAATAAAAAAACGAGAAAGTTCACCACATAACCAAACACCAAAACAGAGGCAAGCTGAAGAAAATCTAATAAGGACGTGAGCAACAGTGACGCCACGAACAGAGACATCAGTAACTGCATGTACCTGAGACCGAGAGTGGGACAGGGAAACTCCGCTCTAACTGCAGTCTGTAGGGAGGGGCGGGACGTATGTGTGACTGGCCAATCACAGAGCGTGACAACAGTCCAGCTGATTTTCCTTCAGTCCGATCACGAGTATTAACGGGCTTTATTCGTATTTGTACTCATACTCCTCAAAATGCATTATACGTACCGGATACTCGTATGAAACGTGTATCCGGCTCAACCCTAGTAGAAACCATATATGCAAGGATAGAAATTTGCCAATACTACAATATAAAAACTCAACAAATGTTAATTTTAACAATTTTATTTATAACGTCATAACTGTTTCAGTAAAAAGGAAAAAAACAGGAAAATTACATATTATTTTTATCAAAATGTTACAGCCTGGTGGTCATTCTTAAAAAAAAACAGTTAAAAAAATAAAGAAAAATTTAATATAGTTTTTTTCCCTTTGCTTTTCACTCAATAGTTTGCTTTTAAAGGGACAGTAAAGTCAGAATGAACCAGGTGTGTATTTCGTCTTCTTCTGTTCCTTTCGACTTTTCCCTTCAGGGGTCGCCACAGCGAATCAGTTGCCTCCATCTAACCCTGTCTTCTGCATCCTCTTCTCTCATACCAACTACCTTCATGTCTTCTTTCACTACATCCATAAACCTCCTCTTTGGTCTTCCTCTAGGCCTCCTGCCTGGCAGTTCAAAACTCAGCATCCTTCTACCAATACATTCACTATCTCACCTCTGCACATGTCCAAACCATCTCAGTTTGGCCTCTTTGACTTTATCTCCAAAACCTCTAACATGTGCAGTCCCTCTGATGTACTCATCCCTGATCCTATCCATCCTGTTCACTCCCAAAGAGAACCTCAGCATCTTCAGAGAACCTCAGCATGAAGCGTGTAAAATGAGTAGATGTCGTGTTGCTGTTTGGTCGATTTTATTCATTCATTCATTGTCACAACCGCTTCATTTGTCTATCTCAGCTGGTTTAGAGCGTGATGCGGTGGAAACTCCGGGCACAGCGCTAGTGCACCGTGGAGCCGCACAGAGACACAGACAAACACGCAAACACACACTCATACCTACGGTCAATATGGGACTGGCCAATTCACCTGAAGTGCATGTTTTTGGAGGTGGGAGGAAGCCGGAGAACCCGTACAGAACCCACGCAGACACGGGTAAAACATGCAAACTCCACACAGAGCGCAACGCAAACCCCGGAACTGCATTGCTGTGAGGTGACAGCACTACCCACTGCACCACCGTGCCGCTGCTGGTCGATTTTAAGAAGGCTAAATCAAGCAGCTGAGTCTCGTGGTGAGAAACCTGCGCAAGATCAAAACACAATGGCGATTTCCGGCTTCGAAATTGAAGTGGAGAAATTGGTAAATTGTGAATATATTTGTTGAATAGAAGTGCATTTTTTTACAATAATATATCGCGGAAAAAGGTTGCTTCATTTTTTTTTTTATTGTATGCATTTAAAGCTTGCGTCCCAGGTCTGTCTGATGATCGTACGTGCCTCTCAAAAAATGTGCGTCAAAGACGCAAGGACGCATGCAAACGAGAACGCTGCATACATACTGTTAGGTAAACGGACTTTTATCCCGAAGTCCACCTAGAGCAGTTGTGCGTGTTCAAAACCGGAAGGAAGAACAAGAAACAAATCGTCTCGTTTATCAAATATGTATTTTTGCCCTAACACAATATTTCTAAACAGATCTGGGTTCTCTGTCCCTAACACAAAATCTGGTGTTGTATGAACCGTGACAAGGGGCAGGAACAACACATTCCAGAGGATCCCAGATATTTATAATGCGCATCACTAGACTCCACCTAGATGAGCCACTATACATTAGCTCATATACATTGTGTTGTTCTCTGGTTGGTTGCTTCTCCCTTATACGGTTCTCCAGTGCCAGTCTCCAGTGTCTCCAGTGTCTCCAGTGTCAGTCTCCAGTCTCAATCTCCACCTACAAGAAAGCCAAACAAATTACACAGCCGGCGCCCGCTGCTAAACGGTGGACGCCCATTACACAACATATTTGGCAATAACATTAGTAAGTGAAATGTAACGTGAATACAAAACTTGAGAATATACTTGATTATATTTTCCTTCACATACAAAATCCCTTTGTTGGTATCCAAATACTTCAAAATCCTTTTCTTTTTTTCTTTTCTTTTTTTTGTCTTGTCTGCATGTATTCTCACAGTTTAACCCCATAAAAGGGGGTTAACCTTTTATGAGATCAATGCTTATTTTAGTCTTGCAGCAAAATCTTTTATAAATTTTAATGCAGCCCGCAGCCCCAGGGGTCAGCCGCAGTGACCGGGCAACATGTGACTCACCCCCCTACATAGCCCCCCTAGACCGGACATGGGGTCTTGCAACCCCACATGCCCGTCATGCCACCCACAGGTAGATGGGAGACAGGGTCCGCGAGGTAGAAGTCAAGCCGCCTAGCAAACATCCTGCCC
Source organism: Antennarius maculatus (assembly GCA_013358685.1). Lineage (NCBI taxonomy): Eukaryota > Metazoa > Chordata > Actinopteri > Lophiiformes > Antennariidae > Antennarius > Antennarius maculatus. Next base: position 4,596,346 of record CM023622.1, on the reverse strand, counting down.
CCAAACGCAGTGATGACTCCGTACCACCCAACCACCCCCGCATCCACGGGCCATCCCCCCGCAGCCCGACCCCCAGGCCAGCCCAGATAGCCCATACACCGCCCCACCCCCACATCAGCACCACATCCCCGGTCCCCATCGCCGCACAGCGAATCAGCGGCCACGACCGACAACCGGCAGCCATCAAAAACCATCCAGCCGCCATAAAACGCCCGCAACCAAGCCCAACTCCCCAGCAGCCCAAGCTCAAGCCAAGCCGCAGGCCCAGGTCAAACAGCCCCTCCCCAGCCATAGTCCCCAGAGGGCCGCGCCCCACCAGAAGTGCCATGTTGTGTGGAGTCTACGCTACCCTCCCTGTTATTATGCTTCCTCGATCCTTGACGAGGAAGCCATCTCCCAACCCTGTGCTCCTGTGCTACCTAATGTGGGATGTGGTGCATTAAAAATCTGAAGGGGAAGCCCAGCGCTGTCTAGACTACTCCGACATCGCAGGGCCCCCTCCAAAGTTCTTCAAAATCCTTTTCATTATCTGAAACTAACAAATCTTCTTCCTGAACCCCTACACACAATTCTTCATGCACTACCATAAACCACCTACCAGCATGTACTTACACAATCACACTTTAACATACACACAAACACACACCTGTCATACACATTTCAGAATATTTGAAAAAGCAGATTCAGTTTTAGAACAAAAGAAAAGATGACAATAGTGTCAGACATCCATACTGGACACCAGACATTATTAGCTATCGGCTTGTTTTATACATTGATAATACAATGGATGCATGCGCACGCACCCGTGTGTGTGTGTGTGTGTGTGTGTGTGTGTGTGTGTGTGTGTGTGTGTGTGTGTGTGTGTGTGTGTGTGTGTGTGTGCGTGTGCGTGTCAGTTTATTTAGCAACACCTAGCAGTGCGGTAACACTGCCTCCACGTGTCTCAATCGGTGAATTGTATTTGAAAGTGGCCTCAATTCAATTTATGCTGTTGAATTTCAATTTCTTTACCATTTAACATTACAGGCGAGTCATAAATTCACAAGCAGCAGGAGGAATACAGAATACAAAAAGTCATGAAAGAAAATGATGATCAAAAATCATTCCAGCAGAAGAAAATAACAGGATCAAACTTGCTAACAACAACAAGATGCAACTCGATGACGGTGGCAGGTAAGTGTTATAATTAGAAATAATTAAAGGCTTTGTCATGATTATGGTCCATTGAAATGTAGCTTGTAGCTGATTCGAGGTTTCGTTTTCTCCTTCAAGGGGCTAAAGGGTCAAACAGTGATCAAGACCATTCTTCTGTCCAATACCAGTTCAAAAACAGCAGTATCGTAACAAACACTAATGGAAAACTCTGCTGGTTCTGGAGCTTCATCCTGGTCCCTGGAACCTCAGCATCTTCATCTCTTGCTACCTCCTGTCACAGTTCCTGCCTCTCACTCCCCCTCCTGTCACACTGCTGCAGTATTTTCCACTCTCCCCCCTCTGCTCCACTCTACCTGCCGGCCACGCCTACTGCACCAGCCCACTCTGCTCACCGGCTGTAGTAGATCAATGCAATCAGGCCCTGCATATAGTCTCTCCAGCACTTCACTCCTTGCCAGATTGTTCTTCAAGCGTCATGCGAGACTTTCCAGCGTTCATTTCCTGTCTGATCTCCCGGTGTCGACTCTGCCTGTCCCTGACCCTGCCATCCTCGTCTGTCTCCCTGGTAAACTCACCTGCCTTCTGGTCCCTGGACCTCGTGCTCTGCCTCAGCGTTCTCTGGTATCTGTCTGCTCGTCTGGTTTGACTCCTCCTCCGCCTGGCCTCGTCTCCTCTCCTGCCCGCTCCCCAACGGTAGCCTCTGTCTTCTCTGACTGCTCACCTGGCTACGACCCCCCCGCCTGTCTACGACCTCCTCTTCAGCCTAACTCCTCATCGGTCTCACAGCACGCGCAGCCGGCTCTTCTCAGAACACAGAGCATCCTGCTCATCTTCCTGCTAATAAAAGTCATTACCACTGTTCCTGTGCGCCTGTGTACTGCATTTGGGTCCAAACAACACCCGTTTTCACCTCCAGCTCTGTCTCCTGTCTTTTCCTCAGTGACACTGTCTCTAAACCAAACAACAACGCTGGTCTCACCACAGTTTTGTTCACCTTCCTTTCAATTTAGCTGAAACTCTCCATCACACATTACACCTGAAACTTTTTTCCACCCATTCCATCCTGCCTGTACGTGCTTCTTCACCTCTTTTCCACACTCTCCATTGCTCTGGACTGTTGACCCTAACTACTTAAAATCCTCCACCTTCTTGATCTCTTTTCCCTGTAACCTCACCCTCCACTTGGGTCCCTCTCGTTCACACACATGTACTCTGTCTTACTGCGGCTAACCTTCATTCCTCTCCTTTCCAGACAAACCTCCACCTCTCTAGCTTCTACTCCACCTGTTCCCTGCTCTCACTGCAGAATCACAATGTCACCTGCAAACATCATAGTCCATGGAGATACATGTCTAACCTCTTCTGTCAGCCTGTCCATCACAATAGTAAACAAGAAGAGGCTCAGATCTGATCCCTGAAGCAGTCCCACCCCCAACTTGAACTCTTCTGTCACACCTACAGCACACCTCACCACTGTCTTACAGTCCTGCACTGCTCTAACATATTTCTTCGGCATGCATGTTGGTACCTGGAAATTTTATAATATAAATATAATATGAAAAGAATTGAAATATAATTTGGAAATTCTGTGGGATCCCATTTTAAAACCAGTCAACTAGTCCCCATTTTCAACTGTGTAGGCTGGGATCCCAGTGGGGTGGGGGGGTGTCTTTTGCTGTTCTATGAATATTCAGGATTATTTAATGTAAAATTTCCCACTTAAAAATGTTAGTGTGGTGGGGTTTTTGTTTCTCTCAAAGACAGGAGACAGTCTGTAAAATAAATGGTATTTTATTTGCCAGTTCAAATCATGCATAGGTTGATTAGCAGTACAATAATATCATCCATAGGTTGAGTATAAGTCCAATAATATCATCGATGATATTGACAAACAGACATGTTCAACAAACAGACAAGTTCAACAAATACTTATCTAATTATTGTTGGAGCCACAGTAATAGTTTTGTTCTGTTTCTTGTTAATTAATGCAGAGGTCATGGTATGCAAGTGTAATCCTGTTGTTTGTACACAGGGTGGAGCACTACGCTAGGAACACAGGTGATTTAGGGAAGGTGCCGGTGATGAACGGCAGGTGTGTGAACCGGGACAAGAATACAGTTTTTTGACCGTGTGTGGTAGCAGGAAGGTTTGTGTGAAGAGTTTTGGATTGTGTCGGGATCTAAACTGTTAAATGGATACTTACCTGTGACAGACTCCAAATAAAAACTTGGTTGAGATGAACTATGAGCATGTGACGATTTTCCCTGTGTAAAGGTGAGCACACGAGAAGATAAATGGGTCAAGCACTCAAAGACATTGGCCGCACTGGACATTGGTTTCTTGTTGCCAGAACACGCGTCCGAAGTTCTCTCCGTTCTCCCCTCAGTGGCACGTAAATGTAACAAGTTTTTATTGAAAGACTTTACATTTAAGTCAAAAAACTTCTTGAAGGAACTCGCCAGGATCGCCGTTCAGCTTTTCAGGAACAGCTGATCGATTGGACGTCATCGCTGGATTTCTGTTTCGAGTCGGATCGTTTGGATGTCATCGCTGGGTTTCTGTGTTTTGAGCCGGATCGCCTGGACATCGTGGGACAAACAGGGCAGCGCCTGCTAGGCTATCGGCAAGGACAACGAACTGCACAGAGGATGCGGACCACCACCAGGACATTTGGTGCTGCCGACCAGCACGTGAATGCACCAGAGGTATGTGTAGTGCTACCAACTATGGCAATTTAAACATTGTGTGCACATTTGACTAAAACCCAATGCATTGGTACTGGTACGGGTCATTAAATGAACTGTGGGGTGGTATGTTTCTGATGGTTTCTAATTGTGTTTTATGATGGATTCTGATAGAGATAAATCAGGGTAATAATGATGATTATGGGTTAGCTGCAGCTGACACGCAGCCCAGTGGGGGCGCAGCCTGCGGTGAAACAAACGCAATCGGTCACTAAACATCCCATCAAATTAACACAAAAAGCACTGCTTGCTAAATTAGAAACGTTGCAAAAAACAAGGAAATCCAAGCTAACAAAAGCATCTAATTTAAAAGGGACAATTCAAGAGTTAATGCAAGACGGAGAATATGAAACGGAGGTGCACTGTGCTTTTGATAAGTACCAAACTCTGTGCAATGAAGCAAAGGAAACACATGAATCTTTGTTACAATATCTACCTCCTGCAGAAAAGGAAAAACACGAGATATGGTTCAAAGCAAAACTCCTGAGTGTAAATGAGTTTACTGACTGTGTGAAAAAGTGGTTGTCAAATCCAGACATTCAAAACCCTGCCGAAAATGATAAGGACTGTGATGAAAATTAGGTGAAACCAAGTGACAGCATTTCTAATGTTGAAACAAATGTATCTGGTAAAAAATCAAGCCGGAAAAGTCACACCAGCTCAAGATCTGGTAAATCCTCTACTGCATCAGCACGCATTCAGGCTGAGGCAGAGAGAGCTGCACTTGAAGCTCGCACTGCACTTAAAGGAGAAACACGTGTAACAGTGTTATAAATAATTTATTTATATACATATTTTTTTAATGAACTTCCCCAAATTTTATAGTTACGTTGTTTTTGGTTCCATGATTTGGTTGTGTTTCGGTGGGGCAATTATTGGGGGTGCACACGCCCAGGCATCCTCGTGCTGGAGGTCTGGAGAGAGGGGTGAGTCGCACTTGTTCAATGCTGCAGAAACTTTTGCTAATATATTCTTCATTTTTCATTGTTTTTCTACAGCGGATGTGATTTTGTGGGTACATGTCACACGGGCTATGTGTATAATAAATATTATTATATGTGTATTATTATATGTGTATAAATAAATATTATTTATTTATTTGCGACGTAATTTATGTTAATTTTGGCGCTAAGCGGTGAACAAGTGCTAACGGCTCACTCCGTGTTGCAGGCATGCCAGCGTTACCCCAGCTCTCACATGACGTGCCCCACCTTTTGTGTTTCAGGTATGGTTTAACTGATTTTTTAGACAGAAAAGTTTAAAAAAAGGATCTGCTAAGTGTTTTACATGTTTTGTATTTGTTATTTTTATCCTTTTAATTTGACCCATTTCTGTTTGTGTTGTGTTGAATGTCATTATTTTATCGTTATGGCATCCTCGTGCTGGAGGTCTGGAGAGTGGGGCATGCCAGTGTTACCCCAGCTCTCACATGATGTGCCCCACCTTTTGTGTTTCAGAAATAAAACACAACAGATCTGCTCCATGTTTCCTTCAGTTCTTCGGCCATCTACAGTCATAAAGTTATCACCGTCATTATAAATGTAACCGGCCAGTTAAGGTCGGTTACATAACTGGTGCCGTGACCTTTCAAGGATTCAACTGATCAGCCGCTGTCGCCGATCACCGGGGTCAGGCTTCCCACGTGGAGGTATTGTGGTGGAAGACCAGCGAATCCTCATCATCAGTACCCGTGTTTCACTATTTTGGTTGAAAATTATCTGGTGAAGTTTAAATTGACTGTCAAGTTTTGTTTGTTTGTTTTTTGAAAAAGGGTTTAATGAGGGAAAATATCCCTGTGATTTTGATTTTGCATTAAGAAATTTTAATTTCCATTATGGCCAGTGGACGTGGATTTTTATTTTCTGACCGTGAGACCCCTTATGTTGTAAGAGGGAGGGGCAGGGGCCTTTGGGATGTTCAGTGGGGGAGGTTAGGAATTAACCTTCACAGACGACACTCAGGTAGGTGGGCTCAATGCTAGACATCCTGCAGGATTCACTCCACCCTCAGAAGTTCCACCCCCCCCCATGTCAGCGATAGTGAAGATCATGCACAGGTTGATGCAGGGAATGTAGTTATATCCCCTGCAGGCCCTGAATCATCCACACCCATTGTGTCCGTTGGTGACAATGAAGGCTAGAGCTGAGCTTCGTGACTTGATCACTGCATTAGGGAATCAAATAGGTGATTCAATAGCCAGCCGGATATTTGCTCCTAATCCATCACCCATCCCAGTCTCACCAGTGACCAGTGACAACCATAGCACTACCACTTCTGGATCTCTCCAAAGTGAATGTGGTCGTCAAGTCTGATGTCCGTGAACCTGCTGTATTCAGGGGAGAAGCATTTGATACGTGTACAGTGCAGGAATGGTTAGAGGTAATGGAGGTGTATATGAAAAAAAAGTGTCTTCTTTCAGATCAACCTGAGGAGATTTTGAGTCATTTAATGGGCAAGGCCAAGAAAATCGTACAGGTGGGGTTAAAGAGTTGCTCAACACCTGATACTGCAGTCCATCCAGAAATGATTTATGAAATTCTCAGGCGGTACTTCAGTGAGAAACTTGTATCAAGCTTGCCGTTAGTTGACTTTTATGCCACTCAACCCAGTGTGGGTGAGGATCCAGTGGATTATTGGGTACGGTTGAATACAGCGGCAGAGCAGGCAGACCGTCACCTGAAAATGCAGGGCAGAAAACTGGAAAACATGGATGCTGAGATTTCTATGATGTTCATTAGGAACCGCAATGATCCTGAACTAGCTAGTGTCTTTAAAGGCAAGCCTTTGGGTAGATGGACTATCATGGAAGTCCAGGAAGCAATTGACGAATATCAAAGAGGGCATGTGTTCATGAGAAGGGCAGGAAGAGTTAAGCCAGTCCAAGTGGCTGTGGCTGCTGCCCACTCCATAGCAGATGCTAAGGAAGAGATGAGTTCAAAACATGCCCAGTACAAACGTGACCAGTTCCAGTGGCTCAATCAGACCTAGTGAGTCCTCAGCTGCAGAGGGTGGGTGCACTTGAGCGTGTTTTGTGTATGCTAGAGAGAGTGTTGGAGAAAACCAATCAGGCAAATTCACCTGCAGCTATGCCACCAGGTCTTTGGGTGCATAACACCACTTGCCGTGTCTCCGGGGACAAAGCGCACTCTACACGATCACACTGTATGAGGGAGAGGAGGTGCTTTGCATGCTTTGCTGTTGGACATCAGAAGCGTGAATGCGTGGCGAATGGGGCCATTAGGTCCAACAATACTGCATCTATTCAGGAAAACTGACTCACCCACATGTGGGAGGGAACAATGTGGGTTCGTCAGTCCCTCAACGTTGAAGATGATATGTCATCAGTATATGAAGAAAGTTGTAAGTCATTCCCTAGTCGTAGGGTGATTGTATGTCAGAATGTACACAAGCTAGTGAAATCTGACAGTCTCTTCCATACTGATGTTGTTGTGAAAAATAAAGTTTCGTTGGGAGCGTTGATAGACAGTGGATCCATGGCCTGCACCATGAATGAGGAGGCTGAACGGAAATTAGGAAGGGCTGGCTTGTTTTCACAAAGCAGCGAAGTTAACACTGACATTGTACTTGTAGGATGTGTTGGAGTGCAAGTAACAACTTAATGTGTCTTTCAATTGGAGATGAACGTCTATGGACAGGAGGTTAGTGTACCTACTCCGATTGTTCCTGGCCAACACGATCAACTGATTTTGGGCTCAAATGTAATAAAACATCTCATTAGCCAATTCAGACAGAGTCCGAGTTATTGGCGTGTGATGAACAAACCTGAATCCACAGATGACCCGGCAATTGAACATTTTCTGAATATGCTATCGGGAGTTAACAGATGGAAGGGGAACGTGATTCCTGGTGTCATTGGTACAGCCAAATTGTCTCAAGCTGTGACATTGCTGCCACGCCATGAACATCTTGTGTGGGCTAGGTTGCCATCGAGCGCTCCTGTTTCTGGGGGTAGTGCAGTTCTTGTTGATGCTCCGCATTGTCAGTCTCACAAGAAGAATATCATGGTGGGGAGAGCTGTGGCGACTATGTCGGGTGATAGATGGGTGCCAGTCAAAATTATCAATCCGAGCGACAAACACGTTACTTTGAGGCGTAATGCCAAAGTGACTGATGTTTTTCCATGCATAGCTTTGGGAGATTTGGATTTACGTGCGGCCGATACCCCTTCACCAATTCAGGTGCAAAACCAGAGCGTGAATGACACCGGTAGTCGGTTCTCACCCCCGTCTGCCTCTCAGTTCAGCAATGCTCTTAAGGAAATTGGACTGGGTGAAATTGACATTGATTCTTGTGAAGTGTCACAATACTGGAAAGATCAGTTATACAACTTGCTGCAGAAGTATGAAGGTGTGTTTTCCTAGAGGCAAGTTAGACTGTGTGAGGACATTAGGTTCGTTCATAGAATCCACCTCAGACACACGTCCGTTCAGACTCCCATACAGGCGAGTTTCGCCAGGGCATTACCAGAAGTTGATGCAAGTGCTGTCAGAGATGGAGGAAAAGGAAATCATTAGGAAGTCTTCCAGTGAGTGGGCATCGCCCCTGGTACTTGTATGGAAGAAGAACGGTTGATCTGAGAGGTGTGTGTCGACTACCGTTGGTTGAATTCCAGAACAGTCAATGATGCTCACCCATTAACCTTCATCAGGCTGATTGTCTCTCTGCTCTGGGGGGAAATGCCGTTCTTCAGCACTATGGACTTAACGTCTGGGTATTACAACATTCAAATGCATGAAGAAGACAAATTGACTGCCTTTACCATGCCCATGGGGCTTCACGTGTTTAATCGTATGCCTCAGGGGTTGTGTAATGCGCCGGCCAGTTTTATGCGCCTTATGACCAACATCTTTGGCGATAAGAATTTCTTAACTCTTCTCTGTTACTTGGACGATCTCTTGGTTTTGCGCCCGATGAAGGAGAGGCTCTGAGGCGGCTTGAGATGGTGTTCAGCAGACTGAGGGCTCATGGGTTGAAGCTTGCGCCTAAGAAGTGCTATTTACTTCGTCGGAGTGTCAAATTTCTGGGTCATATTGTGGATGAGAGAGGAGTCTCCATAGACCCTGACAAGGTGCAGACAATTGCTGCTGTGACTGAAAAAGCTTTGATGGCGGATGATGGTGTCACACCTTCTCCGAAGAAGTTAAAGTCTTTCTTAGGGATGGTGTTGTACTACCAGCGCTTCATTCCAAACTGTTCTGGGATTGCTAAGCCTCTCTTTGCTTTGACTGCGACTCCGAGGAAGAACACGGGCCAGTCAAAGAATGTTGCCATCTTTAGGAAGCTCAGGCCAAGTGACTGGACGAGTGCACATCAGAGGTCGTTCGAACAACTGAAATCTGCCTTGCCCGATTCAGTGGTTTTAGCTTATCCAGATTTCTCCCAACCCTTTGTCCTTTCCACTGATGCGTCACTTGATGGACTGGGTGCAGTAATCTGTCAAGTGTCGAAAGGGGAAAGCAAGACCCGTCCCATTGCCTTTGCGAGCAAGTCTCTTTCTCATGCTCAAACAAAATATCCTGCACCTAGCCTCTAGTTCTTGGCTCTTAAATGGGGCGGTCTGCGAAAAGTTCAGTCATTGGCTGAAAGGCCATGAATTTACTGTCTGGACTGATAATAATCCACTCACTTACATACTTACCAAACCGAAGTTGGATGTGTGTGAGCAAAGGTGGGTTGCAAAGTTGGCTCCGTACAACTTAAGCATTAAGTACATTCCTGGCAGCAAAAACATTGTCGCGGACGCACTCAGCAGACAGCCTTTTGTTCAGTGTCATGTTTGCAGGAGACTGCTGTCTGAGCCTAATGGAGCTTTGCTTGAAGAGGCCAAGCATATACAAGAGAATACCATTCAGGAGGTATTCAGATTGAGTGCTAATCAGCAGGGGGTTGGTTGCCACACTTACACCACCACACTGGGACATCACTCCTTGGACACCCACAAGGTGAAAGCCTTGTTGGAGGGTCATGTCGAGTGGGAGATGGGTCCGGAAGGGAGAGCCATTTCTTACCTTCCCCAGGTTGTGCAGCAGTTGACTTCCGCTGGTCATGTCCCTTACCTGCATTTCCTATTAAGGTTCTGACAAGAAAAACACCAACAAGACAGTACACTTTCCAGGGTTTTGTTTTATGTGACTCGCGGGCAGACGGTCCATCGAGAAGAGAACAGAGCTCTTGAGGCGGGCAGAGTCAAAATTATTTAAATATACCGACAGTTATGCAAGCATTTCCAAACATGGTAAACAGTAGATCATTTTCATGCAGAATCTTCCTGACCTCGAGACATCCTGCTGCCGTCTTCCCAAGTGCTGGATCATTTGACACAAACACACGGATCTATTGATGCAATATAGATCTTTGGTTCTATGAAATGATATTTTATTGTCTTAAAACTTTCCACCACATTAGGCATTAAAGTGATCTGTTTTACCCAGCTTTAGATGCGCCAGGATGTTGTTTCAGTCATCCTCCAGCAGAGGGAGCAGTGCACTGCAGTGGAGATTGGATTTGTGAAGGATGATGGAGAGCATCAGGAGGAAAGATTTTCACAATGAAGGGGGGGGGGGGTGTAAAGAGCATCAAGAAATGGAGGACATGAGGAGAGCCACTTCACACATCATCTCACCGTGAGTGAAAATATCTGTCTTCAGGTACGCCTGAAGGTAACGGACAAACAGGAATCCAGAAGTCTGGATGGAAGGGATTATCCTTCTCATCTGTTTTGTTACCTCCTGTTCCTTTACAGCTACCTGCAAATAAGTCTCTACAAATAAGACGGCACTGAAATGAGCCGTTAGTTTCCCTCATACAACTTTACATCCTTCTGCAGAGCTGTGAAGTGATGGCAACACGTTCAACTCCCATAGTTGCAGGCAGGGGCATAGTCGTGATATACTGTATATAACATGAAGGAAACGGTTTTGTTCAGGGGTGAAAACAATCGTCTATCTCTCCTGTTAATGGGATGCAAATTGGACACATAACATGTAGAACATTGAAAAAATCAGTTGTAAAATATTTAACTGGAGAGTAGCACGAGCTTACCCATCAATTTGTACAGTTTAGCACACAAATAATTACATGCAAACCAATCTGAAAGTAACAAGTTCTTCTGCATAGCAGTGGAAATGAATCTCTAATTCACTCCCATCCTATAGATATTTCCTATAAATATTTCCTTTCCCTGTTATAACTCTCCACCTCTGTGAAGTCTATTGTTAGTAATGCCTGTCCTCATCTCTCAGAGCTTCATGCTTTTTTCAGTACAACACAAATTTAAAATGTGTTCCTTGTCTGCTGTTTTCTTGGTCATTAGGCAGGCTTTAAAAACACTTCTGTCATAAACTTGTTCTTCATTAACATTCTGTTTCCTTTGCAGGGATCCCATAGTGCAGGAGAAGCAGGTGTATGGGATGATTTTAAAATGTACAACACTAGTTGGATCACTTAAAACATCCTGCTGCCTCACATGTGGGTGTTCATTCCTACAACACTGATCACGAGCATCTCATTGATGGATGAGATGATTCGGGCATTAATGTCTCCTGTCAAAGGTTAAAGGTCAGCTGAAAAAGCTGCAGCTGGTTTTGTGCTCACAGGATTATTTGTTCCTGTTCTTGGTTTTCTGAAGCGTCTTGTTTGATGGACGCCATGATATCTTCACAGATATCATGGCGTCCATCCAGTTTGGGTTTTTTGCTTCTCTCTGATTGGTTCATTTATATCATGTTGTACCCGGCTTCCAGTGACGTGCGGTCCAGGAAGCAGGTGAGGGAAGAAACCTGCGGTTGAGGCATCAGCCAGCTGAGCCTCACCATGGATTGCGCAATGGCTCGACTAGTTGTGCTGGCATGCTATACAGTGAGACCATAATGCAATCTCTCTGTATGTCGCTATAAAAATGTTCTATGTTCTATGTTGTTCTATGAAGTAAATTTCCATAATTCAGCTAATGTATATTATATACAGTGTCAACACTGTATGTGTGTAATGTCTTTCTTGAGTTGAGCAGTCTTGAAACCCCTGGGAAAGTGAAGCACGCAGTTCTCTTGCTTCATGTTAGGGGGCTCTGGTGATCCCAGGGATTCGGCCGAGGATTCCTCTTCCTCGGCCACAGAAAAGTGACAGTAAATTACAATTTATAGTTAGCGCGTCAAGTGCAGCCCTTCATTTGTAGCCTTACTATAAAAATTTTTCGATGCTTGTGTTCAGGAGGAGCTGCACATGGACTTCATTTATAAGTAAACATAACATGTAAAAAAATGTGCAGGTAACAACATAACAAGTTTTTTAATCAAATGTGCTTGTGTGTATAAATAATTCTGCTATGAGACCCACTTACTGTTGCCTATTAAAAGGTGAATAAGCTACACTGTAGGTTCATATGTTCGTAAACATCTTCATCTGATTATGATGGAAGTCTGTGCCCCACCAGCCATGAACTTCACTGCATGTCACTGCCAGCTTCAGTTTTGTTCGTGTGGACAGACGTTCTTAGCAGCAGCAAGAAGAAAGGGGGAGGGATTGCACTGTATGTTAGTGAGATGTGGTGCAATCTGGGACACTTGCACGTGAAGGCACATCTCTGCAGCCCGGACATTGAGCTGCTTGCTGTAGGAATGAGGTCAAATTACCTGCTTCGGGAGTTCACGTCTGCAATTATAATTGCAACGTACATCCACCCATCAGCTGAAGCACCAACTGCATGTGACGTCATCACCTCCACTGTTGCCAGGGTGCAGACCCAGCACCTGAATGCCTTCACAGCGATTACCGGTGACTTCAACCATGTCACCTTGGACCGATTACTGCCCATATTCCCTCAGTATGTGAACTATCCCACCAGGAAAAATAAGTCATTGTTTGCTGTATGCAAACACCAAGGATGCATACAGCACGACAGCCCTTACTCCCCTGGGCAGATCAGATCACAACCTGGTCCTGCTAAACCCCAAGTACGTCCCGCTTGTCAGGAGGCAGCCTGTCCACACTAGGACGGTTCGGATACGGACTCAGGAGGCTGCTGAGGCGCTGCAGGACTGCTTCAACACCACGGACTGGGATGTGATCTGTGAGCCACATGGGGAGGACATCAACAATCTGATGAACTGCATCACAGAATACATCAGGCTCTGTGAACACACCATTGTGCCAACCTGGACTGTTCGCTGCTTCCCCAACAACAAGCCATGGGTTACAGGCAACCTGTAAGGCAACTCTAAAATAATAATAGGGCTTTCAGGCCTGGTGACAAAGGAGAACTGAAGAGAGTGCAGCACGAGGTCAGAGACAAACTGAGGGAATGTAAGGAGAGCTACAGGAGGAAGCTGGAGGCCAAACTCCATCCATTCATTCACAGGGAACTGGGGCCTATCCCAGCTGGCATATGGCGTAAGTCAGGGCAAACCCCAGTGCACCACGGAGCTACAAAGAGACATACAAACACACACACACACTCCAATTTAGAATGGCCAATCAACTCTAAGTGCATGTTTTTGGAGATGGGAGGAAGCCAAACAACCCGGAGAGAACCCACGCAAACACAGGGAGAACATGCAAACTCCGCACAGAGTGGGACTAGAAACCGGACCCGCCTTGTGTGGCGACAGCGCTACCCACTGCGAAACTGTGCCGCTCTGGAGGCCAAACTCCAGCAGAATAAATGAGAGACGAGTGGTTGGGGATAGAGAATATCACAGGGAGACAAGTGCAACCATCAGGCTGTTTGGATGAAGCCAACTAGCTGAATATTTTCTTTAACAGGTTCAGCTCACAGCCGTCTGCCTGTCCCCTCACATCCCGACCCCCACCCTCCCTCTCCACTTCTATCCCTTCCCTTTCTCCCCCACTAGGCGGGCCAATACCCTCCCCCACCAGCACCCTCCCCCACATGACTATAACCATGAGCCAGGTTAGGAGACAGTTGAAGAGGCTCCACCAGAGAAAGGCTGAAGACCTGTGCCACCCAGCTGTCTCTGGTCATCACTCACCTCTACAACCTGAGCCTGAGTCAGGAGAAAGTCCGGTGCCATGGAAGACACATTGTGCGTGGTTCCTGTCCCAAGAAGACGGCCCCATCAGAGCTAAATGATTACCGACCAGTTGCCCTCACATCTAATCTGATGAAGGCGCTAGGCTGGTCTTGGCAAATCTGAGGCCCCAGGTGAAGGAGCTGCTGGACCCTCTACACTTCGCTTGTCAGCCCCAGTTGGGGGTTAATTACGCCATCATCTACCTGTTGCAGAGGGCCCATTTGCATCTAGATGGTGGGAGAAGCACTGTGAGAATCACCTTCTTTGATTTCTTTCGTGTTTTTAAGACCATTCAGCCAAGGTTGATGGGCAAGAAGCTGCGGGGGATGGGTGTCAACACATCTGTCTCTTGTATCGATGACTACCTTGACAGGCAGGCCACAGTTTGTTCGTATGGGCAGTGTTCTGTCTGATGCGGTGGTCAGTGATACAGGAGCTCCTCAGAGGACTGTACTGTCCTCTCTAATACTGTACACCCCTGATTTTCAGTACAACTCAGAGTCATGCCACTTGCAGAAGTTCTCCGATGACTCGGCTGTTGTTGGGTGAGGGGAGGGAAGGGTACAGGGCTGTTGTGGATGACTTTGTGGAGTGGGATGGAGCCAATCACCTATGGTTGAATGTTGGCAAGACCAGAGAGATGGTGATAGAATTCAGGAACAAGAGGAGCACGTCACAGCCAATACACATTCTGGGAGAGGTTGTAGAGGAGGTGGAGGAATACAAGTACCTGGGTGTGAAGACCAACAACAGACTGGACTGGAAATCCAACACCGACGCTGTTTACAAGAAGGGGATGAGTAGACTATTTCTTGAGGAAGCTGAGATCCTTCAGTGTATGCAGTAAGACAGTGTATGCAACAGACTGGAGATGTTCTACCAGTCTGTTGTGGCCAGCGTACTGTTCTTTGCCGTGGTCTGCTGGGGGAGCAGCATCAGAGCCAGTGATACCAACAAGACTTAACAAGCTAATATGGAAGGCTGGCTCTGTGATTGGCTGTAGCCTGGACACTGTGGAGGCTTTGGTGGAGAGGAGGACTCTGAACAAACTGTTATGCATCATGGATAACCCCGCTCACCTTCTCCACCATTCATTGGACCGACAGCTCCTTCTCCAACAGACTGCTACAGCTCCACTGTCGAAGGGACAGGTACAGCCAATCCTTCCTGCCACAAGCCATCACTCTATACAACAGCTCCAAAATATCAGATAGAGTTCCACCAGTCTGATGTTTAGGTATGGCTTTCATTAAGTCCTGTGTATGACCACAGAGTGCCACACTTATTTATAACTATACCACCCACGCTTCAGTTTTATTATTATAATTAGGGATGAGCGAGTACACCACTACCTGTATCTGTTCAACCAACTAGATTATCTGTATCCGTATCTGTATTCTGAATGGGCGGGGCTTAAACCGGAAGTGGGTGTGGTTTGACCCGAAATGGGTGGGGCTTAAATCACCACAGTGTTTTAAGTCTAAAATTGATATGGATTGATCACAAGTTGCTGTATTTTTGCTTATTTTAAAACTATTTACAGACCAGCCTCAAAATTGAAATTCAAATGTTTTTGATCACAAAAGAACTATTTACAGAAGAAGTTTTTTATGGAACTGAGTCGGAACATGAATATTCTTAAGTATATGAATGAATATTTACCGAAGAGCCTCAGAATTGTGATTCAAAGCTTTTTGATCACAATAGTAAAGGAAATATATATAGAACGAGTAAACACTAAGTGCATTAATGAAGTGCATGCAATAGAAAAAGTAATTAACTACAAAGTATGCATGAACAAGAATTGTCATACTCAACAAAACTTTTTAATTTTTCTTTTTCATTTAAATTTTTTTATAGTACTTTTTTTTCAATTATTTGTTTTAGAACGCTCTTACGCTCTGTGTAAAAGAAGCTTTTATTTTGTAGGACGTATGACGTCACTTTTTCATTCTATTTTCTTATTAGCGTGTAGTCAAGCTGTCATTCTGCTGTGTAAGATTCTTGGACATTGTAATTTTGAGGATGTAATCAAACTTCAAAGTGTAGTAAAAGGTATGGACATTAAGGGAAGTCCAGTGAAGCCAGATCAGATGTGTGAAATCTGTACGCAAGGTAAATTTACTCAAACAAGAAGTAGGGAGCCAGACAATAAAGCAAAGAAGCCCTTAGAGCTTATACATACAGACCTGGCAGGCCCAATGAAAACAACAAGTAAGGAAGGGTACAAGTATACTCAGTCTTTTACCGATGATTATTCAGGTGTAATTCGAGTGTATTTCCTCAAGTCAAAAAGTGATGCAGTAGACGCTACAGAACGGTTTTTAGCTGACGTAGCGCCCTACGGTGAGGTCAAGTGCATATGTTCAGACAACGGCACTGAGTTTACCAATAGAGACTTTCAGATGTTGTTAAGAAGGAACAAAATTAGACATGAGACATCTGCACCTTATTCGCCACACCAAAATGGCACAGCAGAACGAGGGTGGCGAACTCTCTATGACATGGCCAGATGCTTACTGTTAGAGAGCAAGTTACCAGACTCAATGTGGAACTATGCTATTCAGACAGCTGTCCATGTAAGAAATAGGTGTTACAACAGGCGAACAAAGAAAACTGCTTACGAGTTACTGACAGGAAAATTACCAAATATATCACAAATGCAAAAATTTGGATCAACATGTTTTGGATACATACATGACAAGGGCAAGTTAGATTCCAGATGTGAACAAGGCATTTTTGAAGCCCAGCCTACCTGGTATACTATCCTGACATAGAAAAGGTTCAAAAACACAGGTTGGTGAAATTCTCCAACAAAGCAAGTAGAGAAAAGGAAACTCAGACTGTAGAGTCATATGCAAGATTTGACAATGAAAACGGAGATAATGGGCTTGTGATATAAGTGAGAAAAAGGAAGAAACGGCTCAATTGGAAAACCTACAGAAACGAGCACTGAGGTTTTTTAAATGAGCAGCATGGACTGAACAAGCAGAAGCTAATGCTGAAAGTTTGATAAGAAGAAATCCACCCAAAGAACAAAACCCAAACCAGCCCTATCTACAAGATTTTGAAACAGGTGACACAATGGACGAATTACAAACTTGTGTTGATTTCTGTTATCGAGCAGGTATGTGACATACCAACAGCGTACCAAGGGGCGATGTTGTCATACCAAGTCAAGACAGTGGAAAAGCGCTATGGACGATGAGATGCGTTCACTAGAGGAAAATGAGACAATTTATCTGACCCAGATACCACCAGGTAACAAGCTCTAGGAGGGAGATGGGTCTATGCACTTAAAATGGACTGAGATGGAAATGAAAAATGTAAAGTAAGATTTGTAGCTAAAGGATACAACCAGAAAGAGGAACGGACTATGAAGAGACATCTCACCAAACAGCTGATATGACAAGTGTCAGAATTCTAATGCAGAAGAAAGCAGCACAGGAGAACTTGTTCTTGCATCAGATGGATGTCAAAAACGGCGTATCTACATGCACCCATTGAATGGGAGATTTACATAGAACAACCAGAAGGTTATGAGAAACTATCAAAAACAGGTGAAAAACTGGTATGTAAACTGAACAAATCTTTGTATGGACTCAAGCAATCAGGCAGAAACTGGAATACTGTGTTACACACATATCTATAGTGAAAATGATTTGTGCAAAATGTTGCAGATCATTGTGTGTATACAAGGGAAAGGCATGATAAAAAGCTAATCATTATAGTATGGGTAGATGACCTTATTCTAGCTGCTAACAATGAAAAGGCAATGCATGATGCTCACTCAGAGGTTCAAAATGAAAGACTTGGGGAAAATTGAAACATTTCTTGGGAATAGATTTCGAAAAAACAAATGGACAAGTCAGAATGTCACGAGAGATATGTGAGAAGAGAATATTAGACAGATTTGGACTGCAGAACTGTAAACCGAGTGAAACTCCTTGTGAACCAAAACTGGATTATACAGAAATGCAAAAACGTGTATTGAACAACCCAAAGAGTACAGAGAGGCAGTTTTAATTTACTTGTCCACATGTACCAGACCTGACATTAACTATGTTGTCAGTAAACTTTCTCAACACTTTCATGAACCAACTGTGGAAAATGGAATACAGTGAAACATGTATTCAGGTATCTTAAAGGGTACAACTGAATAAGGATTATTCTTCAAAAAGAACACAACTGAAAAAACTTGGTCTAAAAGTTTACTGTGATGCAAGTTGGGCATCAAATGAGATGGACAGACGTAGTACGTCAGGATATTGTTCAAGTTTATGTGAAAGAAGTTCACTCATTTCATGGAAGACGAGAAAACAACAGACAGTAGCTCTCTCTACCTGTGAAGCAGAGTACATTGCTTTAACTTCAGCTGTACAGGAGTGTCTGTACATAGAACAGCTACTGAAAGATTTGGACAGTTACAAGTATGCCAAAACAACGGTGTACAAAGACAACCAGGGTACAATAGCACTTGCAAAGAATCCTGTCAATAGACAGAGATCACATCGACGTAAGTGTTGTTACCACTGGAAAGGTCATTTTGGAATACTGCCCTACTGACCAAATGATCGCTGATGTTTTGACAAAGCCAGCTACCGAACAAAAGTTAAAAGGTTTTTGCTCAGAAACTGTTTGGCATTTAAAGAATGATTGTATTAGTGAGATGCAATGCCATCGTAAATGTTTTATCCAGAGAGCTAACAGCAAGTGGGGGTGTTAAGTATTTGTTTTAGAACGCTCTTACGCTCTGTGTAAAAGAAGCTTTTATTTTGTAGGATTATGACGTCACTTTTCCATTCTATTTTCTTATTGGCGTGTAGTCAAGCTGTCATTCTGCTGTGTAACCCGCTAAAAGTTGTTCAATAAAGATGCCCGCGAGAGGCTAAAGAGAGCACGACTGACATCTTCGTTCTTTTGCACTCGAAGAAGTGATTTCTTCCACCTGCACGCCTTAACACTATTGCCATTTTTTTTCACATAAAGTTAAACAATATTGATTATGGTGTGTGTGTGTGTGTGTGTGTGCGCGCGCGCACGAGCTATGTCTCAGTTAAAATATTAAGTATAGACATTGTTAATTTGAACAGAGTTTAGAGCAGGTAAAAAAAAAAAAGACTTTAACCACCGAGGCGGTGGTTAAATGCACACATATGTGCAACAAAAAACAAAACAAAACATGAAGGTTCACCACATAACCAAACACCAAAATAGAGGCAAGCTGAAGAAAATCTAATAAGGACTTGAGCAACAGTGAAGCCACGAACAGAGAGATCAGTAACTGCGTGTACCGGAGACAGAGAGAGAGAGACAGGGAAACTCCCGCTCTAACTGCAGTGAGTAGGGAGGGGCGGGAAGTATGTGTGACTGGCCAATCACAGAGCGTGACAACAGTCCGGGTGATTTTTCTTCAGTCCGATCATGAGTATTAACGGGCTTTATTTGTATTCGTACTCGTACTCGTCAAAATGCATTATCCGTACCAGATACTCGTATGAAACGAGTATCCGGCTCAATCCTAGTCCCCAGGTCCCGTAGTACAGTATACTGTGGGAGTATGGGGTGAGGGGGCCTCCCATCCCTGTAAGCCCAAGGTGAGAGCTGCGTTCAGGTTCTCAGCAGTAAATCAGACTTGTTCCGAGCGGTTGTTGGCTTTTGCCATGGCTCCACTTTGTCACCTATTCTGTTCGTGATTTTCATGGACAGGATATCGAGTCATAGTGAGGAGGGTTTACAGATTGTTGGGCTGAGGATTGCATTGCTGCTTTTTGCACATAATGTGGTCCTGTTTACATCATCAGCCTGTGACTTGCAGCGCTCACTGGTCCAGTTTTCAGCTGGGTGTGAAACGGCGGGGATGAGAATCAGCACCTCCAAATCTGAGGCCATGGTCCTTAGCAGGAAGCCAGTGGACTGCCTTCGGGGCAGACCCAAGACCAGGTGGAGAGGGATTATATCTCATCACTGGCCTGGGAACACCTTGGAACCCCCAGTCATAGCTGGTGGATGTGACTGGGGAAATGGAAAGTTGGGACTCACTTTGAAGCTGCTGCCCCTGTGACCCAACCATGGGTAAGTGAAGGAAGATGGATGGATGTTAAGTAGTTTTATCATCAGAAAGTGATTTTTCATTATCCTAAAACATATGTCAATGTGAAATCTCATAATCTGTCTCCAAATATGATTTCCAGATAATCAGATCCAGTCGACCAGTTGAAGAGAGCTGCTGCTGCCCCCTAATGGCCACCATGGGGACTCCAAGAGTAAATGTCCTCAAACACCTCAACCCCAATGTTGAGATGAACTAGCTGGGCTCACTGATCACTGGTGATAATGACATGCTGACAGCAACAGAAATAATTGCAGAAATGTTGGATCAGCCAATTCAAGGGTAGCTACTGCTGTGGTGAACTGTTTAAATAAAATGATAATAAACAATAATAAATTTTATTTATATTGCACTTTACATTACAAAAATCTCAAAGTGCTACAAAGACAAAGAGAGCATAAAACCTATGGTGAAGTAAACTAATAAAAACAGCACAACCCAACAATAAGGTATATACTGTATAAAAGACTAAGGAAAGGCCTTTTTAAAAAGGTGAGTCTTTAAGCCACTATAAAAGAATCCACAGTCTGTGGCGCTCTCAGGTGGTCAGGGAGAGCATTCAGCAGACTAGGAGCAGCCGAGGAGAAGGCTCGATCACCCATGCTGTGCAACTTGATTCTGGGGACCTTGAGGAGGTTGGCTGTGCTGGAGCGGAGGGTGCGTGAGGTGGTCTGGGGGACGAGGAGTTCCTTTAGGTAGGCTGGAGCGTTACCGTGTACGAACTGGTGGGTGAGGAGGGAAATCTTATATTTGATCCTGAGTTCCACAGGGAGCCAGTGCAGTGATTCCAGGATGGGGGTGATGTGGTCATATTTCCGCACCCTCATCAGGATCCTAGCAGCGCTGTTCTGTATGTATTGGAGATGGTGAATGCTCTTGCTAGGGATCCCGATGAGGAGCGCATTACAATAATCCAGCCTGGAGGGAGACAAAGGCGTGTAACCAGTTTTTCAGCATCGGACAGAGTGTGGGGCGGAGCTTGACAATGTTCCTAAGGTGGTAGAAGGAGGTCTTACACAGATGCTTGATGTGGGTGTCAAATGTCAAGTGGGGGTCCATTCTCACGCCCAGGTTGGTGACTGCTGTGGAGAGTGGAATGACCCGACCAGCAAAGGTGATAGAGGTTATGGGGGATGATGAAAATGATATAATAAAACACACAGCAAATGCAAATGTGTTAGAGAAGTTGACAGAGTCATAGGGATTATGCGACCTTGATGTTAGGCAGAATGTTAGCTCTTCTTGGACTCAGATGAGTATTAACAGTACTAAGTCTACTGTTAATACCACCAAGTCACCAGACTTGCATAACGTGTTTTGCAAAGTTGACGTTTTTGATGTCAGTTCAACATGAGGTCGGTTTTGACATGTTGCCAGTTGCCAGTTGAGCCCAGTTGCCGCCCACCACATGCACACGCATAGGACAGCTTGGCTATAAGAATTCAACAGAGACTTCAGTTGAGTTGAGTGCCAGCTCGATTCCCAGGATGGTGTTAATTTAATTTTAATTTAATACACTGTTATAATCCCCAAAGGGAAATTAAGAACGCACACTCTAGTTTTTGTTAGTCAATCAAATCAAATCAAGTCACATGCCCCTGTAATACACACAACCACACACAAGGGGGCCTGTAGGCATGCAAGGGAGGTAGAGTGGCAGGCAGCTCCTTCTTGGTGCACCTCAAATGAGCAATTTGTAAAGGGGACGGCACCTTGTTCAAGGGTGCCTCGGCAGTGCTCCAGAGGTGAGCTGACACCTCCCACTGTCAGCTCACCTCCGGGTATTTTTTTTGGGGCGGGAGCGGGAATCGAACCGCCGATCTTTAATCATAGGACGACCCGCTCCACCGCCCGCTTTACCACTGAGCCACTGCCACCCCATTACAGGAGATATCGTAAGATCTGTTGACATTGTTTGTCTGCATCATTTATGACACTGTTGTACTTCTCTCAACCTGTGTATAATTTGAATTGACAAAAAAATATTCTATATTTATGTACTTTGTCCTGTCTTAAGAAAACCTCTCTCCACCACAAATTGTGTCATGAAAAAGGGGCTTAAAGACATTGTCCGCTGTCCATAGTCGCTCTTCAGAACAAACAGGGGGTGCACTGAGCACTCATACAAGGTAGGCAATTTTTTGCATAAAAAAAGAAAAAGAAAAGTCTGTCTGCCTTGAGGAGATGCTGTGTTTCTGGTGAGACTTGTTTGCTAAACATGATTTTTTTTTTAAATTGTTAGTCTTCCTAAAACTACCTGTGTGTGGTAGGTTGAGGATTTGTCCAAATATATGTTGTTTGTCTGCTTATTAATATCTGTTTTCTTTGTCTAATCACATATCTTTAATTTTTCTCTTATTAAATGGGTGACTTTCAATAAACTTTAAAAAAAATAAAAAGGTGAGTGAGGAGTAAAAAAGACTGGTGTGAAAAAATGTGTGAGATCAGATCCAGAGAATAGTGAATCGATAAATTATGGGCATTTAGTACTGGCTGATAGTCTATTTGACTATCAGCCAGTACATTTTCCGTTCTGGTGGGACACAGCGGGTAAAAGCCCACTATGATGTTCTTTAATGGAAACATTGAAGTGCCAACAAAGCTTCGAAAGCCACGATAAAATTAGAGACTTATAGAAACGGAAATTTCTGTTCGGGTGCCAAACAGTTTTCTAACTCTAGGGTTGTTAAATTGTGTGGAACTGCACCTATGATGGCCTTAACTTTTCTTCATACTGATGAATGTTGAAGAGTTTTGGCGCCTTTAGGTGGATTTCCGTAGGTGTCAGGGTGGTTAACACATAGAGCTGCAACACTGATCGATTAATCTCCAGTCATGTGCAGAGCCATAAGGCAGGTGTTCCCGTGTGTATTGCAGATCTCTGTAAATAGTTGACTGGGTGGGATACTTTCTATATTCTTGCTTAACTCTTTCTTGTACCATGTAATTGCTGAAGTGACTGTGGAGATTGATAAATCAGTGATCTACCTCTATATTTGTCCATTTCTCTGTTCATCTCTTTCCCCTTCACCCATCTGATCTCTAACTCCCTACCTATCTGTTTATCCAACAATAAATTTGACTGCGTGTGTGTATGTGTGTCTGGATGTATTTGTGGCTGATGGGGAATGACAGAAGTGAAAAATTGGATAAAAAAAAGGGGGAGGAGAGACATGCTGACTTTGACTTTAGTTGTGTTGCCATGCCTGTTTGAAATCAACATGTAAAATGGAGTGTTCTTACATTCAGATCTTAGTGACTGTGTAAGTTCATGTTTGATGCATAATTTCAGGGTTGTGAATGAGAACAAAGTAGCTACAACATAATGGAGAAATAAATGAAAATGTAAAAATAAAAAAAACCTAAGACGAAATGCAAAGCAAAAAGACAAAATAAGAAAAATAAAGAATTAGCACACATTAACAGTTGAATGCTGTAGGTGATGGCAGCCAGTCCACATGCTCTACAGCACAGTCTTTTATTTTGCCTGTTTTTTGTCAGTTCTTACTACTTTTTCTACATTTTTACCTGTATCTCATGGATATGACAGCCGTACAACCGAGAGCCATGCCTCTCACTCATTCTAGAGAGGAGTTACTGGTTCTTAGAAACACGGACAGAGACACGACATCCCGGCTGAGCTAGAGTCGCTACCATGGCTGCAAGGCTGGGGCTAAGCTAAAGGTTAGGCAGGCAGACAACCGAAGATGACTGAAACCATCACTTCCTTCAATGGTCATGGGCAATGTCAACTCACTGCTGAACAAGATCTGGCTGGCTCTCTAGCGCTGGCCGCTCAGGAGAGCCAGTGGATCTAATGTGAATGCAGCATGTTCATGCTAACGGAGACATGGCTAACTGATGCTATACCGATAGTAACGTGGAACTGCAAGGTTTCACTGTGGTGGGAGCAGGCAAAGACACAAAGGCATGTGGGCAAAGCAAAGGTGGAGGACTCATCATCTACACCAACAACCGGTGGTGTAACACCGGCCATGTTTCAGTGAAGACAGTTGTGTGTTGCCCAAACCTGGAGCTGCTAGCCATTTTTTGACTGGTGTCACAGCAACAGCCTGCAGCTCAACACCTCAAAAACTAAGGAGCTGGCCATTGACTTCAGGAGGGACAGACCCCAACCTAGACCAGTTCTGATAGGAACGGAGCAGGTGGAGGTTGTGCAGACCTATGAATATCTTGGGCTGTGGGTGGACAACAAGCTGGACTGGACAAGCAACACAAGGCAGCTGCACAAGAAAGCACTGAGCAGGATGTACTTTCTAAGGAGGCTGAGGGCATTCAACATCTGCAGAAAGCTCCTGTGGATGTTCTATCAGTCTGTGGTTGCCAGCGTCCTGTCGTACTCTGTGGTGTGTTGGGGAGGGAGCGTGACTAAGGCGGATTTCTCCAGGCTGGAAAAGCCAATCAGGCAGGCCAGTTCAGTGGTCGGGATGAAGCTGAACCCTCCGGCAACGGTGGCAGAGAAGAGAACCTCGAACAATCTGCTGGACATCATGGTCAATGTCAGCCACCCTCTGCACACTATTACCAATGTAGTGGGGTGCAGTTTTTCTTAAGACAGGACAAAGTATATTACAAGATATTTATTTGTCAATTCAAATCATACATACGTTGAGGAGAAGTCCAATAATACCATCGATGATATAGACAGACAGACAAGTTCAACAAATACTTATTGAATTATAATGAGATCTCTGGTCACATCACTGCAGCAGAACTGGAACCCCTAACTGATATTTTCATGGTCTTTATAGCCAAGCTCTGCTGTGTGTGTGTATGCAGACCTGAGTGGGCGGTTATTGGAAGTCCTGGAAACTGACTATATGTCAATCTGATCATATGTCGAAATGACCCTAATAGGTCATTTTTGCAAGACCAATGATATAATACAGATCACACCAGAACAGCAATACAACAATCCAGATATTTGGTTCTAATGAAATGACATTATTTTATTATATTATTTTATTGTATTTTAAACATTCCACCACATTCCCCCCTTCCATGGCTTTTAAGCCATGGTCCAAAACTGGGAAATTTAATAAAATACGACAATCCAATTTTTAACAAAGGTGGCGCAGATCTATGGCTACTGTCTCATTAATCTTCACTGCAGACAGAGGCGAAAACCCCGATGAATGCATTTTGGGGAAAAATACCTCCGTGACCTTCACTGAGCAATTGCTTTCTTAGGCTGCAGAGAAGACAATCCACAAGAAAAATTAGTGGCCTTCAAAGCACTTGAACATGAACGTATCATCTACATATGAATCATCACTAAATTTCAAAATAATGATCAATCAAGTAAATACACTTCTAATCTTCTTTTCCTTTTGGCTTTTCCCTTCAGGGGTCGCCACAGCGAATCAATTGCCTCCATCTAACCCTGTCCTTTGCATCCTCTTCTCTCACACCAACTACCTTCATGTCCTCTTTCACTACATCCATAAACCTCCTCTTTGGTCTTCCTCTAGGCCTCCTGCCTGGTAGTTCAAAACTCAGCATCCTTCTGCCAATGTATTCACTATCTCTCCTCTGGACATGTCCAAACCATCTCAGTCTGGCCTCTCTGACTTTATCTCCAAAACCTCTAACATGTGCTGTCCCTCTGATGTACTCATTCCTGATCCTATCCTTCCTGGTCACTCCCAGAGAGAACCTCAGCATCTTCATCTCTGCTACCTCCAGCTCTGCCTCCTGTCTTTTCCTCAGTGACACTGTCTCTAGACCAAACAACATCGCTGGTCTCACCACAGTTTTGTACACCTTTCCTTTCATTTTAGCTGAAACTCTTCTATCACACATCACACCTGACACTTTCCTCCACCCGTTCCATCCTGCCTGTACACGCTTCTTCACCTCTTTTCCACACTCTCCATTGCTCTGGACTGTTGACCCTAAGTACTTAAAATCCTCCACCTTCTTGATCTCTTCTCCCTGTAACCTCACTCTTCCACTTTGGTCCCTCTCATTCACACACATGTACTCTGTCTTACTGCGGCTAACCTTCATCCCTCTCCTTTCCAGGACAAACCTCCACCTCTCTAGCTTCTCCTCCACCTCTTCCCTGCTCTCACTGCAGATCACAATGTCATCTGCAAACATCATAGTCCATGGAGATTCCTGTCTGACCTCGTCTGTCAGCCTGTCCATCACCATAGCGAACAAGAAGGGGCTCAGAGCTGATCCCTGATGCAGTCCCACCTCCACCTTGAACTCCTCTGTCACGCCTACAGCACACCTCACCACTGTCTTACAGTCCTCATACATGTCCTGCACCACTCTAACATACTTCTCTGCCACTCCAGACTTCCTCATACAATACCACAGTTCCTCTCTGGGCACCCTGTCATAAGCTTTCTCCAGATCTACAAAAACACAATGCAGCTCCCTCTGGCCTTCTCTGTACTTCTCTATCAACATCCTCAAAGCAAATACTGCATCTGTAGTACTCTTTTTTGGCATGAAACCATACTGCTGCTCACAAATGCTCACTTCTGCCCTTAGTCTAGCTTCCACTACTCTTTCCCATAACTTCATTGTATGGCTCATCAGCTTTATTCCTCTGTAGTTGTCACAACTCTGCACATCTCCCTTGTTCTTAAAAATGGGCACCAGCACACTTCTCCTCCACTCCTCAGGCATCTTCTCACTATCTAAGATCCTGTTGAACAACCCAGTCAGAAACTCTATTGCCACCTCTCCTAAACACTTCCAAACCTCCACAGGTATATCATCAGGACCGACTGCCTTTCCACTCTTCAGCCTCTTCAGTGCTCTCCTCACTTCATCTTGACTAATCTTTGCTACATCCTGGTCCACAACAGTCACCTCTTCTAGTCTTTGTTCTCTCTCATTTTCCACGTTCATCAACTCTTCAAAGTACTCTTTCCATCTTCCCATCACACTGCTGGCACCTGTCAATAGACTTCCATCCCTATCCTTAATCACCCTAACCTGCTGCATGTCCTTCCCATCTCTGTCTCTCTGTCTTGCCAACCTGTATAGATCAGTCTCTCCCTCCTTACTGTCCAACCGAGCATACAAGTCATCATAAGCTTCTTGTTTGGCCTTTGCTACCTCTACCTTCACCTTATGCTGTATCTCCCTGTACTCCTGTCTACTCTCCTCAGTCCTCTCAGTGTCCCACTTCTTCTTAGCTAACCTCTTTCTTTGTATACACTCCTGTACCTCCTCATTCCACCACCAAGTCTCCTTATCTACTTTCCTTCCAGATGACACACCAAATATTCTCCTACCTGTCTCCCTGATCACATTAGCCGTAGTTGTCCAGTCATCTGGAAGCACCTCCTGACCACCCGGAGCCTGTCTTAACTCCTTCCTGAAGGTCATGCAATACCCTTCCTTTTTTAGCTTCCACCATTTCGTCCTCTGCTCTGCCTTTGCCCTATTCATCTTCCTCACCACCAGAGTCATCCTACACACCACCATCCTATGCTGTTTGGCTACACTCTCGCCTACCACTACTTTGCAGTCACTGATCATCTTCAGGTTACATCGTCTACACAAGATGTAGTCTACCTGTGTGCTCCTACCACCACTCTTATAGGTCACCCTATGTTCCTGCCTCTTCTGGAAGAAAGTATTCACTACAGCCATTTCCATCCTTTTTGCAAAGTCAACTACCATCTGTCCTTCTGCGTTCCTCTCCTGGATACCAAACCTAACCATCACTTCCTCATCACCTCTGTTACCTGCACCAACATGTCCATTGAAGTCTGCACCAATGACAACTCTCTCACTTCTAGGTATGCTCTGCATCACTTCATCAAAGTCCAACCAGAATTTCTCCTTCTCCTCCAGCTCACATCTTACCTGTGGAGCATACCCACTAACAACATTGAACATCACACCTTCTATTTCTAGCTTCAGACTCATCACTCTATCCGACACTCTTTTTACCTCCAGGACATTCCTAACAAACTCCTCCTTCAAGATAACTCCTACTCCATTTCTCTTCCCATCTACACCATGATAGAACAACTTGAACCCTGCTCCTAAACTTCTAGCCTTGCTACCTTTCCACCTGGTCTCCTGGACACACAGTATGTCTACCTTCCTCCTCTGCATCATGTCGACCAACTCTCTACCTTTTCCTGTCATAGTTCCAACATTCAACGTCCCTACTCTCAGTCCTATACTCTTGGCGCTCCTCTTCTCTTTCTTCGTGCGAATGCACTTTCCTCCTCTCTTTCTTCGACCAACAGTAATCCAATTTCCACCGGCGCCCTGTAGGTCAACAGCGCCGATGGCGGTCGTTGTTAACCCGGGCCTCGACCGATCCGGTATGGAAGACATAGGTTTGATTCGCATCTTTGATTTGGCAAAAGTTTTACGCCGGATGCCCTTCCTGACGCAATCCTCTGTATTTATCCGGGCTTGGGATAAATAAGACACTGGCTTGTGCCCTCTTGCGGCTACATTTGCCCTCTTGCGGCTACATTTGCCCTCTTGCGGCTACAGTTGCCCTCTTGCGGCTACATTAATGATGTTAATAATCTACAGAGCAGAATTAGAAGGGCGATAAGGAGTGGTCCTGGATGGCCTCGAGAAGTTGAATGGACTGCTACAGTTGGTGAGTGGCATTTTGGTAAGCTGTGGTCTGCAGAAATCCCGACCTTACTATGGACAAGAACAACAGTTAACTGTAATCTATATGTATTTACAATCTCCAAGGAAAAACCTGAACGTTTGTGTGGGATAGTATGGTATGGTGGGTGGTTTAGTAGATCTACTTTAGACACTTGGGGACAATTTACTGATAGACTTACCGTAAACACCTCGGATTAACTTATTTGTGTACTAAGAATACGAGAAGCTAATGGGACATGGGAAATTCATGTGGGATTTCAGAAACCACATGGTGCAATTGATAAGTATTTTTTTTGGCTGGAACATAAACTACAAGGGAGGAAGGCCTGGATATGAAGGGAATGTAACTTTACGTCCCCCCATAGAATTAACTTTAACAACACCCTATATAATACTCTCCATAGTGAAACTTACCACAATACCAACAATACCATCGATACCAACGACTGAATTAAAAACAAGCATTACTACTACCAAGGCACCAAAAACTACCACTGCATTGACAAGTGCCATTACAGCTACTACTGCTTTAACGACAATCCGTATCACCAGACCAACTCCAACTCCAACTGTAACCACTAAGACAATTACTAGCTGGTTCTATAGGACAATGTTAGGGTTAGAAGATATGAGCAAAAAGCTGAACTTTTTGCAACGGAGGTGAAAGAGGTAGCTTGGTTTGAAGAAGAAGAAGAGTCAGAAATTGCAGTTGGACCAGAAAGGAGTGGTTGGTATAAGTGGGTTCAGTTTGCAGGTTTTCTTAATCATAAGACTGACTGCTACAGTATATCTGTACTAAGCTACGTTAGATCATCTGTTTGTGATGAATACTAAAGCTGGCAGAAATGTGTTGGTAAAATTGATATGGAGACTATTCGACCATGGTGTAAGGCAGAGTGTTTGCTGTTCCTGGGATCAGATGAGTATTGGCCTTATATTATACATGTTACTAGTGGAAAGACTGATGCACAGGGTTGTAAAGCCGGATGAAAGGAAGGATTGGCAGACGTACTGCAGAGCTCTGGATGCCAAGAAGAGTTCCTTTAATACCAGTAGGAGGGTTCGAATGTATTGAAAAATCAGGGAGTGTGTATTTATGAATGATAAATTCAGGTAGATGCACTTACATGTGGGATGTAGATGTTAACTGTTCCAGCATGTAAAGTGCCAACGTGTTATGTGGTGAGAGTGTTTTATCCAGCAAAATACCAAAATAAAACCAAAGTACAAGGAGGGTGTTTTTACAGCCAAAACGGGAATTCTTTTATTGATACGCAGATCATCAGTACAGATCAATCGGGAACAGCCCCTGGATGCACGTCTCCTGACCCTTTTATAGTCACAGTCCTTTATTTGTGTGTATGTGAGAGTTGTACGTGTCCTAGTCATGAGAAAACAGGAAACCACTTGTTCCCGGCAACTATCCAAACTTAGGTAACCACCCCATGTCAGGTTGACCCACTTCCTCTCTTCCTGTTTTCTGAACAATCTGGTTATTCGCTGCCAAACTTAAAAATGTGTTTCCTCTGATTTGAAATGTGACCTACGCATGCATTATTTCGCTTCCACATAATCCCTCCTCTTTATGAGATTATCATAAACTACTTGTCGAAATAATGTATGGTGAATCAGCATGTATGTCTGTATGTGTGTCTAGGATTGGTGGCGGTGTAAGTTTAAGGTTAAATATATGGTTGTGTGAACTCTAAACATAGTGATAAGTGAAAAACATTCCATATACTGATATATGAACTTAACATGAATATACTAACATAACTGGTCATCTGATACCATTCCCCTGATGGGGGTGAAAAACCTGGCGGCTGTTTTAACCAGGAAAAGTCCCCTATCGGCCCCCTTCCCGTTGGGCGACCTTACACAATGAATCCTAAAAGACTGACCAAATACATCACACACTGAAATCATTTACTGGAACACAGAAGTCATTCACTGCTGAGAACGTGGCTCCCTCCCCCCAAAAGGATTTAGCGTATACCCCGCTCCACAGGCAGTGGAGAGTGTGTATAACAATATGGAAATGTCTACAGCAGTGTGTTTTCAGCCTGAAAAAATGGAAGCTAACCTTCCCCATGAGCCCTAGGGACTCCGCAAAGCATCATTATCGGGGTCTGTGGTAGCTAAAACAATATTACCAACCCTTTTACCTCCACAGCCCTCACATGAGCAATGAGCACAGAATTACCAACAAAACTGTCCCTGCAGCAGCGTGAACATGTATTAGCATTAGCGACATTGTGAATGTGAATTGTAGAACCTGACTAAAGCTGGTCCTCCTCTCCAGCAGAGGGATGGATGATGTCTAGACAGGCAAAGTCTGCAGCGTTTCTCACGTTGGAGTTGGGCGCCAATAGGGCCTCCTGCTCTGCCTTCTGAAATGACGGGGGTGTTTCCAGTCTGCCCACCGCCCGATCGATGCTTCTTAGGGTCAACTGTTGAATGCAAGCAAGAGAACAGCATCCACAGAAAACAAACAGCAAATCTATTTTGATAAGTAACTAATGAGGTGGCAGACAATTAATCATATACAGCTTCATATCTGTTTTAGTGAAATTTGTCAGACATTGAATAATCCTGTCAATGTTTTTTTTTTTTTTTCTGAGGTGATTCAAACAAAAATTGACTCAAAACCACTTGCAATTTGATTTGTCATTTTATACTCATCTGAACTCCAGTTGGGATGCTAATAGCATCTGTGTAGACTGGACTGTCCTCCGGTTTTGTGGTATATAAGTTCATGTGTGACGATGTCGTCACCTCAGCCTCAAACACGTAAATCTGATTGGGAGAAATGGGACAAACAAGCACACATCTCCCTGTCCAATTTGGGACAAGGAATCATTTGTGTCTTGGTGTTAGTCTTGTTAGTTTGCAGTTGAGCTTTAGCTAAGTGCAACTGTAGTTTTCGTGAATTCTTTACTAAATCACTAAATGTCTTTTGGCATTTTTCAAAGTCTCGACATCTCATGCTCCACTCTTGCTCTCTTTTGCTTGAGTTGGCATGTTTCTGAATGGATTATTACCCTCTTTCCAAATTAAAAATTCTCTCCTATCTTTAGTAAAACTATTGTCCTTGTTCATGGGTTCCGGCTGCCGCGGGAGGGCCCTTCCCTGGCAGCCAAAAATCCAAGACAGGACATGGGGGTGTGGTTTGCTATCTTCTACAGTCTCAAGGAAATACGGTTTTTGACCACATCCCTCGTGAATTTCAAATCATCTTTTATTTTTTATTTCAGTCTTTTCTCAAAAGCTGCTTTAAGGCGTGAATGAATGAAAAATATGTTAATAACCTTAAAGGGAAATTATTTCCCTCTGCTAAATACACGTACAATCATATGTTACACAAGAATGTACAAAAAGCCAACTATCACATTTAGACAACACAGCATTCACTAAATAAACACATAAAAACCCAGAGTAATCATGTCAAGAATTATAAAATAAAAGTAGACCTTTTAAAACCTGCTTCAAGTCAGCAAAAGCAGTGTCTGTGTCAGAAGTCCAAGTCATAGTCAGTCATGGCCAAATGTCTTCCCCACATGTGATGTCGTTTGGGGTTGAGAGATCTCTGTAAAATCGTGGATCCAAAAGCTTAAGCACATGTTTGTTAATTGTTCACCCAAGATCGTTTGTATGTGGTCCGGACCAAATGTATACACCTCTAGAGTAATAATACAGCTAAAATACCCAAATGATTGTTTCAATAACAGAACAGAGCAAAGACAAATATCATCCATCCATCCATCCATTCTCTTCCGCTTATCCGGGGTCGGGTCGCGGGGGCAGCAGCTTAAGCAGGGAAGCCCAGACTTCCCTCTCCCTAGCCACTTCGTCCAGCTCCTCCGGGAGAATCCCAAGACGTTCCCAGGCCAGCCGGGAGACATAGTCTCTCCAGCGTGTCCTGGGTCATCCCCGGGGCCTCCTCCCGGTAGGACGTGCCCGGAACACCTCACCAGGGAGGCGTCCAGGAGGCATCCTGACCAGATGCCCGAGCCACCTCATCTGGCTCCTCTCGATGCAGAGGAGCAGCGGCTCGACTCTGAGTCCCTCCCGGATGACCGAACTTCTCACCCTATCTCTAAGGGAGAGCCCGGACACCCTGCGGAGGAAACTCATTTCGGCCGCTTGTATCCTGGATCTCGTTCTTTCGGTCACGACCCTAGGCTCGTGACCATAGGTGAGGGCAGGAACGTAGATCGACCGGTAAATCGAGAGCTTTGCCTTTCGGCTTAGCTCCTTCTTCACCACGACGGACCGATACAGAGTCCGCATCACTGCAGACGCTGCACCGATCCGCCTGTCGATCTCCCGTTCCATCGCACCCTCACTCGTGAACGAGACCCCGAGATACTTGAACTCCTCCACTTGGGGCAGGATCTCATCCCCAACCCGGAGAGGGCACTCCACCCTTTTCCGACTGAGGACCATAGTCTCAGATTTGGAGGTGCTAATTCTCATCCCAACCGCTTCACACTCGGCTGCGAACCGTTCCAGTGAGAGTTGGAGATCACGGCTTGATGAAGCCAACAGCACCACGTCATCTGCAAAAAGCAGAGACGCAATACTGAGGCCACCAAACCGGACACCCTCAACGCCTTGGCTGCGTCTAGAAATTCTGTCCATAAAAGTTATGAACAGAATCGGTGACAAAGGGCACCCTTGGCGGAGTCCAACCCTCACTGGAAACGAATCCAACTTACTGCCGGCAATGCGGACCAAACTCTGACATCGGTCGTACAGGGACCGAACAGCCCTTATCAAGGGGTTCGGTACCCCATATTCCCGAAGCACCCCCCACAGAACCCCCCGAGGAACACGGTCGAACGCCTTCTCCAAGTCCACAAAACACATGTAGACTGGTTGGGCGAACTCCCATGCCCCCTCAAGGACCCTGCGGAGGGTGTAGAGCTGGTCCACTGTTCCACGGCCAGGACGAAAACAACATTGCTCCTCCTGAATCCGAGATTCGACTTCCCGACGGACCCTCCTCTCCAGAACCCCTGAATAGACCTTACCAGGGAGGCTGAGGAGTGTGATCCCCCTGTAGTTGGAACACACCCTCCGGTCCCCCTACTTAAAAAGGGGGACCACCACCCCAGTCTGCCAATCCAGAGGCACTGTCCCCGACGTCCACGCGATGTTGCAGAGGCGTGTCAACCAAGACAGCCCCACAACATCCAGAGCCTTTAGGAACTCCGGGCGGATCTCATCCACCCCCGGGGCCCTGCCACCGAGGAGCTTTTTAACTACCTCGGTGACCTCAACCCCAGAGATAGGAGAGCCCGCCTCAGAGAACCCAGACTCTGCTTCCTCATGGGAAGGCGTGTCGCCAGAATTGAGGAGGTCTTCGAACTATTCTCCCCACCGAGTCACAACGTCCCGAGTTGAAGTCAGCAGCGCCCCATCCCCACTATACACAGTGTTGATGCTGCACTGCTTCCACCTCCTGAGACGTCTGATGGTGGACCAGAATCTCCTCGAAGCCGTCCGGAAGTCGTCCTCCAAGGCCTCACCGAACTCCTCCCACGCCCGAGTTTTTGCCTCAGCAACCACCAAAGCTGCCTCAGGAGTTCCACAGGCCAAAAAGGCCCGATAGGACTCCTTCTTCAGCTTGACAGCATCCCTTACCGTCGATGTCCACCAGCGGGTTCTGGGGTTGCCGCCACGACAGGCACCGACCACCTTACGGCCACAGCTGCGGTCGGCCGCTTCGACAATGGAGGCGCGGAACATGGTCCACTCAGACTCAATGTCCCCCGTCTCCCCCGGAACGTGGGTGAAGTTCTGCCGGAGGTGGGAGTTGAAACTCCTTCTGACAGGGGATTCCGCCAGGCGTTCCCAGCAGACCCTCACAATACGTTTGGGTCTGCCAGGTCGGACCGGCATCTTCCCCCACCATCGGAGCCAACATACCACCAGGTGGTGATCGGTTGAAAGCTCCGCCCCTCTCTTCGCCCGAGTGTCCAAGACATGCAGCCGCAAGTCCGATGACACAATCACAAAGTCGATCATCGAACTGCGGCCTAGGGTGTCCTGGTGCCAAGTGCACATATGGACACCCTCATGTCTGAACATGGTGTTCATTATGGACAGTCCGTGACGAGCACAGAAGTCCAATAACTGAACACCATTCGGGTTCTGTTCGGGGGGGGGCCGTTCTTCCCAATCACGCCCTTCCAGGTCTCACTGTCATTGCCCACATGAGCATTGAAGTCCCCCAGTAGAACGATGGAGTCCCCAGTGGGAGCGCTCTCCAGCACCCCCTCCAAGGACTCCAAAAAGGGTGGGTACTCTGAACTGCTGTTTGGTGCATAAGCACAAACAACAGTCAGGACCCGTCCCACCACCCGAAGGCGGAGGGAGGCTACCCTCTCGTCCACCGGGGTGAACCCCAATGTACAGGCGCCAAGCCGGGGGGCTATAAGTATACCCACACCTGCTCGGCGTCTCTCACCATGAGCAAATCCAGAGTGGAAGAGAGTAAGTGTTCATAGGTGTGTTTTCTTCAATGCTCTGACCTTTGTCCACTGTCTGCTCATGACTGCATTTACGGCCTTGTTGCTGGATGAACACATGACTCACGTCTCACATCCAGTCTTTTGTGAACATCATCATTGGTATCTGGTGTTGCCACCTTTGCATTTCCTTTGCTTTGCGATAGTATCCCAGAATGCTATTCTGGAAGAAACAGGACATCTTGGAAAAAACAGTCAGTTTGAGTGTTCTTAGGTATCAGAAAAAATAATTGTTACAGACAGGATGTGAAGACAGTGAAGACAGATGCAGAGCCCTATCCTATCGCTTTCCCCTTCATGACTTTCTCCTTCTCATCAAACATACTTTTTCCTTCGTTCATTTCGTTCAAACCTCTTAGAAATTACATAACCCCTCCTCTTGGAAATTTACTTTCTCTTCATTCTTCACAGTCTATCTCTTCTCTCTTCACCTCTTCGCTTTCTCTTATCAACATGGCCAAAACTTTCTAAACAATTCATGTTCAATGTACCCATTAATGTAAACCCCCTTGTGATATGGTGCCAAAGTGAAACATTTATAACAACATTTTTCTGCATTTTTCCTAGCAGGGCCTGTGAGAGGATTACCTCAGTTGGTTCTCCATCATAATTTGAACTAACTCAGGGACATGTTGAGATTAATTGTCATTAGTATCAATTATGCTCCCTTCTTCAGTCTATTCCTTTATTTGGCAGATCAATCCAGAAGCTACAGGATTGTTCTCCTCCTGCACTTTTCCTCCCCTCGTAGCGATCCAGTACGCCTGGTCTGCTGTGTATAGCCTTCCTAGCAGTGCTACAATATTTTGGACTCATTACCCGTACAGTAGCTGAATGTGTTGTATTTTTAAGTCTCATACCTAGCCTCGTGATTAGCAATGATCTGGGATATTTCTTCTGCTTGTGGTTTATAAACATTACCATTGAAATACAACAAACCCTCCAAATTTGGGTACAGATCTGCAAATTCTGTCGCATTAAGTTGGTTGTCGTCCTGTCCCTTCTCTCTGCCTACGTAGCTCTGCAGTGTCCACAGTTCCTGTCTCACCTTTGTCCTGTAGAATTCACCTACCTCTTTGAACAACATTAAAACTTTCAACTCTAGTTGTCTCTTCTTTAAATGTTTCTTTGATTGGTCTTTAGGCTTGTAGTCTCTTATTCTGATCTCCATACTCTCACACACTGCCACATCAAACGTACCTCCCTTTGGCCAGGAGTATTCTAGACCCTTGGTCCTCTTTTCCCATTTCTCCGAAATTTTATTAGTCTCCTTTAAAATGTCAGGGTTTTTTGTTCCCACCAGAGCTGCTGGTGTGGGATTCATTGTTTTAGATTGTATTGTGGTTATTTAAAATAGCAGAAAACCTTTCTCTTCTGCCTGTGCGCTCGAAAGGAGGGGTTGTGAGGGGTGGGGGTGGGGGATTTGGATGTGTTTGGTTGAGCGGGGGATTTCTTTTTCAGCTTCTGCACCTAGATATATTTTTAGACAAGTCCAGTCTGTGTCTACTGACCCCTCCCCTGTATTTCCTGATTTTAACTTCCAGTCTCAGCTTGACTCTCCTAGTGTGCAGATCTCTCCACACAAACCAACTCTACGCACACAGGTGTGCGTAGAGACCTTTGCTCTGACCTTTGTCAGAGCAAAGGTCTTGAAACCTTTACTCTGACAATTCACAACAATCTCAACGGCTCATCACAACGTGAATCTAAACTTTGTTATTGCTTTAACACACTTTCATGCATGCTTACAGGCCCCCTTGTGTGCAGCGTTCAGGGGGCCTGTATATACTGTTGAGACTAAGACAGATTGTATATACTACCTGAGTGACATTGTAATTTCCCCTTGTGGGATTAATAAAGTGTACTTCTTCTTCTTCTTCAACACACCTTCTACTATTCCATCTACAGCACATATGGTTTAATCTCAGTCAAACACAGTCAACCAGACTTTTTTTTTTCTTTTTCTTTTCTTCACACACACATTCACATCTGAGCTCAGCAATCATACACTCAATTACTCAGTATCACTTATAACGTCCAAACAAACAGTTTTCTACACTCATAAAAGAAAAACCTTATTTTATCCAAAGCTTGTATGTTCAGATTATTTAATTTATATGCTTGTACTTTCAATGGGTGTATCAGTCACACAAATTCTCATTCACTCTGATCTTCCCATAGACATATGGTTGGATCTTAACAAACAATTTAGATGGGATTCAATCTAGGTTCATGCGCATGAAGTGATTGTTATATTTAGCTGCAGCCTTTTTACATTATTTCACAAATTATGGTTCCCAAATTTTCCTTTATATCACCTTTACTTATATTACACTTATATATATATATTTTTTGGCTTAATTTCTTATTTTTACCGGCCGGTTATTATAATTTATTTTTATATCAGCTTATGGTTGCTTCTCTTCAGACTATCTTCTGGATCATAGAGACATGATGGGCGCAGTCTCTTAACTAAGCTATTTCGTGGCACCTTTTCTGAATTTTAGAGTCAAATTGTGCCACTATCAGTTACCGCCGGCGCTTGATCAAAGACACACAAATGGACAAACAAAACAGCTGCTTCACCGCCGGAACCAGTAGAAGGGCCCTGGATTATCAACTCAAAACCTAGGAAAAAGCTCAAAATAACGGCAACTTCACCGCCGGAAGTAGCGGAGGGCCGAGAATTTTTCTTGCTCAAAAACTCTGGAAAAAAAGCTCAAAATCCATTGTTGGATTTTCTCAACAACTGTCAGACACACCTTGGTCTACAGAACAAAATCCACACTTGGACATAAACAGCTTCTCAAAGCTCACAGGTCTCTCAAGACCAAACCAAAACAGTCCACACTTGGACACAAAAACTTCTCCCCAGCTGCTGTCTTAATTTCTGGCTGTTCCCTGTTAGTCATAATGCCAATCAGTCCAGTCTGTGCTTCACTTCTCTAAGTGAAACTCTTTGCAGCAGCCGTCCATGTGCACCTGGAGTTTTAGCAAAACACACCCTCTCTGCTGCAACACCTCTCACGTCTCTGAACAACTGTTTGGAGCAGCCAAACTTAAAAATGTGTTTCCTCTGATTTGAAATGTGACCTACGCATCATTATTTCGCTTCCACAGTCCTTAATATTACCAAAGTACAGTTATGGCTGATCATTATTGGTGGTGTGGAGGACAGCGACTTTATTGTATTCTTCCTATAGACTGGGCAGGCAAATGTGCTGGGGTGGAAACAGTGCAGGAGACAGTTGTAATTCCTCCTGAGGATCAACAGGGTGAAGATCATAATGTTGTTAACAGGGCTAAGAGACAATATGTTCCGGATTCTAATGTTTATTTTGATTCAATAGGGGGGATTCCTGGAAGGTATAAGGCCAGAAATGAGGTTAAATCAGGGTTTTAATCTATTTTACCATGGTTAACTACTAATAAGAACACTGAGTGGATTAAATACCGTATTGGCCCGAATATAAGACGGTGTTTTTTGCATTGAAATAAAACTGAAAAAGTGGGGGTCGTCTTATATTCGGGGTCTAGACATTGTACCCATTCGCAACGCTAGATGGCGCCAGATATCTTTAAAGCGAATGCTGAACTGAACTCCGCAGGCCAAAACGAACCCCTGTGATGAAGAAGAAAAATAAAAATAGATGTAAGAAAGAAAAGAGAAGAAAATAAGAGAAGAGATAACAGAAAATGGAGAAACGTAGCGACAATCTGGAGAAAAGTGGGTCGGTTCTCGTATGGTAGCAAGGTTGGTGTCACTCACTGTTCATTTACGAATGTGATTGCACTTTATTTTACATATTTAAATGTTCAGATATTAAGATGTGATAGAAAATTTTTGCATGATTTGAATGAGGCAAAGTAACATGCTTTTTCTCTCGAATATATTGTTATAATCATTTGTTTCAGATGTACTGTAATTATTTTCTGTATAAAAATTAAATTTGGCGTTCAAAAGTCTTTTTTCAAACTTGAGTCTTGAAAAAGAGGGGGTCGTCTTATAATCAGGGTCATCTTATATTCGGGCCAATACGGTACATCTATTATAATCAACAGCATTTTATTAATTACACAGATGACGCTTTGATTTCTCTTGGTAAGCAGGTGGATGCTAGCAGTGCCGTGGCCTGGCAGAATAGACAAGTTTTGGACTGGTTATTGGCTGAACGAGGTGGTGTTTGTGCTTTGATAGGTGAGCACTGTTGTACATATATTCCAGGTAACACGGCTCTAGATGGTTCCTTTACCAAGGCTATGAAGAGGATGAAGAATCCCAGGATTAAGGTAAAGGAGAATGCAGGACGATATTTTGAATCAGGTTTGGTAGGTTGGTTTGATAACATGTTGGGAGGATGGAAACAAGGATTGTTTAAGATAAGAATTGTGGTTTTAGTATATGTAGTGATACTAGGTTTTGTGTTCTGTTGTTGCATCCCATTGATGAGGTCAGTGTTGATACGAAGAGAAGCAGATGGTAGTGTTGGCCAGGGAACCTCCACAGATTCCAGACCTGTATCCAGTGCCTGACTGGGACGACATGGGAGAAGCGAAAGGAGAGCCTTCTAGTAATGAAGATGATAAGGATGAGTGAGTCGTCCCTCTCCAACACAGCCACACCAGGGACTCCTGCCAGACTCACCCACCCATTGGTGTTGAGGGGAAGCCTGACTACAAAGGGGAGTGGATGTTTAGATTCCACTTGTCTCAGTGTCAGTGAAGCAGGGAGATCCTCACACCTTTTTAGGGGTTCAGCTCTGGGGGAATGTCCTTATTGCCATGCAGCCAAGTACCGGACAAGAACACTGTGAAGTGTGAAGTGTGTCACCAATAAGTCTTTCAGTTATAATTCATAAATTCAAAACTACATATTATTCAGTTTTTCAGTAATCTTTCAATAATAACTACTTAATAGCAGTATTGGAAACTACATGCGATGCAAGTGCTGTACTAAAGAAGATGCTGCACGCTTACAGTCATAATGTCATAATTTCATATTCATATTAGAAGTGTATTTACTTCTTCCATACCGGATCGGTCGAGGCCCGGGTTAACAACGACCGCCATCGGCGCTGTTGACCTACAGGGCGCCGGTGGAAATTGGATTACTGTTGGTCGAAGAAGGAGAGGAGGAAAGTGCGTTCGCACGAAGAAAGAGAAGAGGAGCGCCAAGAGTATAGGACTAAGAGTAGGGACGTTGAATGTTGGAACTATGACAGGAAAAGGTAGAGAGTTGGTCGACATGATGCAGAGGAGGAAGGTAGACATACTGTGTGTCCAGGAGACCAGGTGGAAAGGTAGCAAGGCTAGAAGTTTAGGAGCAGGGTTCAAGTTGTTCTATCATGGTGTAGATAGAAAGAGAAATGGAGTAGGAGTTATCTTGAAGGAGGAGTTTGTTAGGAATGTCCTGGAGGTAGAAAGAGTGTCGGATAGAGTGATGAGTCTGAAGCTAGAAATAGAAGGTGTGATGTTCAATGTTGTTAGTGGGTATGCTCCACAGGTAGGATGTGACCTGGAGGAGAAGGAGAAATTCTGGTTGGACTTTGATGAAGTGATGCAAAGCATACCTAGAAGTGAGAGAGTTGTCATCGGTGTAGACTTCAATGGACATGTTGGTGCAGGTAACAGAGGTGATGAGGAAGTGATGGTTAGGTTTGGTATCCAGGAGAGGAACGCAGAAGGACAGATGGTAGTTGACTTTGCAAAAAGGATGGAAATGGCTGTAGTGAATACTTTCTTCCAGAAGAGGCAGGAACATAGGGTGACCTATAAGAGTGGTGGTAGGAGCACACAGGTAGACTACATCTTGTGTAGACGATGTAACCTGAAGGAGATCAGTGACTGCAAAATAGTGGTAGGCGAGAGTGTAGCCAAACAGCATAGGATGGTGGTGTGTAGGATGACTCTGGTGGTGAGGAAGATGAATAGGGCAAAGGCAGAGCAGAGGACGAAATGGTGGAAGCTAAAAAAGGAAGGGTATTGCATGACCTTCAGGAAGGAGTTAAGACAGGCTCCGGGTGGTCAGGAGGTGCTTCCAGATGACTGGACAACTACGGCTAATGTGATCAGGGAGACAGGTAGGAGAATATTTGGTGTGTCATCTGGAAGGAAAGTAGATAAGGAGACTTGGTGGTGGAATGAGGAGGTACAGGAGTGTATACAAAGAAAGAGGTTAGCTAAGAAGAAGTGGGACACTGAGAGGACTGAGGAGAGTAGACAGGAGTACAGGGAGATACAGCGTAAGGTGAAGGTAGAGGTAGCAAAGGCCAAACAAGAAGCTTATGATGACTTGTATGCTCGGTTGGACAGTAAG
Source organism: Antennarius maculatus (assembly GCA_013358685.1). Lineage (NCBI taxonomy): Eukaryota > Metazoa > Chordata > Actinopteri > Lophiiformes > Antennariidae > Antennarius > Antennarius maculatus. The sequence continues at coordinate 4,554,806 of CM023622.1, read as the reverse complement.
GAGGGAGAGACTGATCTATACAGGTTGGCAAGACAGAGAGACAGAGATGGGAAGGACATGCAGCAGGTTAGGGTGATTAAGGATAGGGATGGAAGTCTATTGACAGGTGCCAGCAGTGTGATGGGAAGATGGAAAGAGTACTTTGAAGAGTTGATGAACGTGGAAAATGAGAGAGAACAAAGACTAGAAGAGGTGACTGTTGTGGACCAGGATGTAGCAAAGATTAGTCAAGATGAAGTGAGGAGAGCACTGAAGAGGCTGAAGAGTGGAAAGGCAGTCGGTCCTGATGATATACCTGTGGAGGTTTGGAAGTGTTTAGGAGAGGTGGCAGTAGAGTTTCTGACTGGGTTGTTCAACAGGATCTTAGATAGTGAGAAGATGCCTGAGGAGTGGAGGAGAAGTGTGCTGGTGCCCATTTTTAAGAACAAGGGAGATGTGCAGAGTTGTGACAACTACAGAGGAATAAAGCTGATGAGCCATACAATGAAGTTATGGGAAAGAGTAGTGGAAGCTAGACTAAGGGCAGAAGTGAGCATTTGTGAGCAGCAGTATGGTTTCATGCCAAAAAAGAGTACTACAGATGCAGTATTTGCTTTGAGGATGTTGATAGAGAAGTACAGAGAAGGCCAGAGGGAGCTGCATTGTGTTTTTGTAGATCTGGAGAAAGCTTATGACAGGGTGCCCAGAGAGGAACTGTGGTATTGTATGAGGAAGTCTGGAGTGGCAGAGAAGTATGTTAGAGTGGTGCAGGACATGTATGAGGACTGTAAGACAGTGGTGAGGTGTGCTGTAGGTGTGACAGAGGAGTTCAAGGTGGAGGTGGGACTGCATCAGGGATCAGCTCTGAGCCCCTTCTTGTTCGCTATGGTGATGGACAGGCTGACAGACGAGGTCAGACAGGAATCTCCATGGACTATGATGTTTGCAGATGACATTGTGATCTGCAGTGAGAGCAGGGAAGAGGTGGAGGAGAAGCTAGAGAGGTGGAGGTTTGTCCTGGAAAGGAGAGGGATGAAGGTTAGCCGCAGTAAGACAGAGTACATGTGTGTGAATGAGAGGGACCAAAGTGGAAGAGTGAGGTTACAGGGAGAAGAGATCAAGAAGGTGGAGGATTTTAAGTACTTAGGGTCAACAGTCCAGAGCAATGGAGAGTGTGGAAAAGAGGTGAAGAAGCGTGTACAGGCAGGATGGAACGGGTGGAGGAAAGTGTCAGGTGTGATGTGTGATAGAAGAGTTTCAGCTAAAATGAAAGGAAAGGTGTACAAAACTGTGGTGAGACCAGCGATGTTGTTTGGTCTAGAGACAGTGTCACTGAGGAAAAGACAGGAGGCAGAGCTGGAGGTAGCAGAGATGAAGATGCTGAGGTTCTCTCTGGGAGTGACCAGGAAGGATAGGATCAGGAATGAGTACATCAGAGGGACAGCACATGTTAGAGGTTTTGGAGATAAAGTCAGAGAGGCCAGACTGAGATGGTTTCGACATGTCCAGAGGAGAGATAGTGAATACATTGGCAGAAGGATGCTGAGTTTTGAACTACCAGGCAGGAGGCCTAGAGGAAGACCAAAGAGGAGGTTTATGGATGTAGTGAAAGAGGACATGAAGGTAGTTGGTGTGAGAGAAGAGGATGCAAAGGACAGGGTTAGATGAAGGCAATTGATTCGCTGTGGCGACCCCTGAAGGGAAAAGCCAAAAGGAAAAGAAGAAGATTATTAACATCATTATTGGTATCACTTCTCTTTGGGGAATTGAATAACTGAAAACTCTGCTGTATAATCATCCCCATCATAGCCAGGAGGAGAAGGAGGAGAATTCCCCCCCTTCGAGGAAATCCTTCCCCAGGCCTTCATCTTTGTCTCTGAGAATGTCAATGGGTGCTTCTAAGCAATGCTTCACATGATACCACATAGGGGATCCTTTGACCTGCACTGCAGTGGAAGTGGTTCTCAACACCTCGTACGGACCCTCCCGTCGGGGGATATTCCATTTCCATCTGAACACCTTTATGTACACCAAGTCTCCCGGTGTCACTGAAGATGGATTCTCTTCATGTTCAACTTTTGCCTGCAATGAGATATCATGAGCAGAGATGCTCCTGTGGTTGTTAGTCATTTGTCTGACATACAACCTCATGTCATTTGTCAAAATATCAAGAGAAGGTCCCTTAGCTGTTTTGTAAATTGGAGAAGGCATTGACCAGCCGGTGAAAGCTTCATATGGTTTTATTTTCAGGTCTCTATGAGCACTTGATCTATATGCCATGAGCGCAAGTGGCAGTGCATCAACCCAATTTAACCCCGTGCAAGTGCAAAGTTTGTTTTTCAAAATCCCATTCACTCTTTCCACAATACCTTGAGTTTGAGGATTGTGCACACATCTAAATCTCTGCTTGATTCCTAACTTCTGCAACATGCATTGCACTGTTCTATCTACAAACTCCTTTCCATTGTCTGAACTTATTCTTAGTGGAATCCCGAACCTCGGAATGATTTCACAGCACAGAAACTTTGCAATAGTTTCTGCATTTTTGTGCTTGGACGGCGTCGCTTCAACCCACCTTCTGAATCTGTCCATCACCACCAACATATACCTCTTCCCTTGCACTGGTCTCATCATATCAACATAGTCCATGACCGAGTGTAGAAAAGGTCCTTCAGGTGCCGGAATATGTCCAGCAGGAGGTATTTCTCCTTTTCGAATGTTACTTTTCACATCGACCAATCACTTCATCAACATGTTGTAGTTTAGGAGCCCAAAAATTCCATTCTCGGATTTTTCTCATCAATTCGCCTCTAGACTCATGGCTTACCCCATGAGCCTCATTGATAAGTAAAGGTAGGAGTCCACTAGAGCAACAAATAGCCCCTTGTGGTTGCTCCATAATCCTTTTTCCTCTTTAGAAGCTCCTCTCTGAAGCCATAACTGGCATTCTGCTTCTGGAGCTTCTTCTTGTAGCAATATCAAATCTGTAGAAGTTATTTGTTCCTCAAGATCCACAACATGAGTTACCTTTATGGCTTTATTGTTCACTGAAGCTGCACTTTTAGCTGCTTCATCTGCTGCTGCATTTTCTTTGGAAACCCATGAATCACTTTTCTGATGTGTAGTACACTCTATGATGGCTAAGGATCTTGGTTTCATCATTGCAATTAATAATTTCATGATCTGATCACAGTGTTGAATGGGAGAGCCGTCAGTTTTTCTGAAACTTCTCCCCTTTCACGCTGCACCAAACAAATAACATACCCCATGTGCATAGGCATAATCAGTATAGATGTTAGCATTTTTACCCTCTGCATACTCACATGCATATGTCAAAGCCTTTTGTTCTACCAACTAGCTACACCATTACTGCACACACTCTTCCATACGAACAATCTCAGTTTTGCCATGTTTTAACTCAATAACGGCACAACCTGCTCTGAGTGCTTCCCCATCTCTGTAGCAGGAGCCGTCTATGAACAGTGTCATGTCGGCTGACTCCAAAGGGATAGCACTCAGGTCAGACCTTAGTTTAGCATATCTCTCTTTCTCAACCACACAGTCATGTGGTTCTCCCTCAAACGGGAATGGAGTCTGCTGGGTTTTTCACCCTGCAGACATACAATGTCACATCCGGATATTCAAGAAGTCGGTGATAGTCAGTCAACCGTTGTGCGGTTAACACAAATTTTCCTCTTTCAAGTAAGTTTATCAACTTATGATGTGATAAAATCTCTATCGAATAGCCCATAGTAAGATGCTTTTTCATACAACAAATGAGCGGCAGCCAGGTGCTGATAACAGTCTGGCAAACCTAGTTCTACTGGCATTAGTGCAACAGAGTAATTGGCAATTTGTTGAGCACGTGTGCCAATACCTGTTTTCTGGCCTAACATCCCTACTGCATGTCCCCAACGACACGATACAAATAATTGGAACTTTTTCTTATAGTCTGGAAGACTCAAAGCCGGCACTAGCTGTAGCAAAGTTTTAATAGTTTCAAAAGCAATGTGTCCTTCTGATGTCCAAAGTAATCTGCTTCGCAAATTTCCAGCCCCATTTTCTTTAATCATGTTTCTCAGAGGCTGGACAATAGCAGAATATCCATCAATCCATTATGAACTATAGCCAGTCATCTCCAGAAATGTCATCATTTCTATGACAGTGGTTAGCTTGGGAGCTTTTGACACCGCCTCCAACTGGGAGGGAGAAACTGATCGCGTCCTTTCTTTGATCAACCTACCCAGGTACTCTACCTGATCCACGCAGTACTGTAATTTCTCTTGTGAGGCCTTTTTCATCCAGCATAGTTAACGGGATCATGGAGTCCTTATGACAGTTTTCCAAGTCTGATACATACAAAATGATGTCATCCACATATTGGATAACTGTACTGGTAATTTTAGCAGCCAAGTCAGCCATGTCTTCTTTCAGTACTTTGTTAAAGACATGAGGGCTATGTTTGAAGCTTTGTGGCATACGCATGTACGTATAGGATTGATTTCTGTGCGTAAATGCAAAAAGATGCCTGCTGACAGGACTTAGAGGTACACTAAAAAATGCAGAACACAAATCAGAACACTTAGCATTGGGTGGAACATTTGACAGCAAAGTGTAAGGATTTGGAACCTCAGCAGGGAAGTCCTCAATTACTTCATGCAATGCACGTCAATCATGCACTAAACGGTATTTATTTTTATTTCCTTTTAACACTGGCAAGATTGGTGTGTTGCTGCATGGGTTCGGCTCAACCAACAGCACTCCAGCTTTCAACAGACCTTGAATAGTTCCCTCAATTCCCACTTCAGCTTCAGGCTTTAGTGGATATTGAGGTCCAAGGTGGTCTACACCCTGGTTTTAGCTTGACTAATCTTACATCAGTGTCATGTTGTGACCACAAGTCAGCTGGCACATTAGCCATCATTTCCTTTCTCAGGTCTGAATGCTGAACACACATGGAAGCCTGATTACCTGTGGCTGAGCCCAGCCTGATGCAGAAATGAATATTTTAACAAAGGATTTATCTTCACTAATCCAAATATTCTTGTTTTTTGTTTGTATGTAGTTCACACTTTTTCCTTCAAGAACCATAGGTCCTAAATATTTAGGCTGATAACCTGGATTTACAAGTAATGTTACATGTGGAAGGCTATTTTTAATTTTCAACTCTCTGCCTAACTATGTATTTTTATGTATCTTGAAGAGATTTAGACAGTATACAAGTGCTATTTGCTAATGCTATTTGCTATTTTTGCTAGCTTCACAGTAGTCAACTTTAATCACACTCTTATTTAATCTTTGCAGACATTTGAATCCTGTCCCGGTACACACAGAGCTCACAGAACTCATCTAATCTTTTCTCACCCTTGATGTCTGTACACACACACACACACACACACACACACACACACACACACACACACACACACACACACACACACACACACACACACACACACACACACACACACACACAAACCTACACCCCCCCACACATCCAAGGTAACAGTTCCATTTATGGAAGTCTTCACACTTATGGGGTAATCAGGATGTAGGTAGGATTGTTTACAGGATGAGACCGGAGACGGAAACTACGTCGAGAAGATGCGGCGGCCGAAAACCTGTCACGATCAGATTGGTCCAGAAGAAACCACATCCCCTCATGCATATTCTTAATCTGAATTGTTTAAATTTGACCGGGCCAAGATAGAATTTGCTCTTCTTCAGCTGCGTCTGATGTAAGACCCGTGTAGTACTGGCAGTCAGGGACTGTGGTGGAGCCCGGATATCTGTATTAGACTTGTTGTCAGGAATAAACTTTTTAAACTTATGACGATCGGCTAAGTCTCCTACTTTACCTCAATAACAAGAACCCACGGAATAAAGAAGCTTTGAAAGGACTTTGCTTCAATCTCCATCGCAGCTCCCTCTTTTCCTAATATTATGTAACCTGACTGAATCTCAACCCTTTCAGGTTGATCATTAACCCAAATTCTTGGTTTGGCTTTAGATCCATCTTTAAAAAATTGAAGTGTACAATGTTTTGGGCATGTTGGTGGCTTCGCATCAGGCAAGTTTGCTTTGGTAAAGTTCATCCACTCATTAGCTGGATTCAGAAAAGAGTCACTCAGGTTTCCAAGTCAATAAACCATTTCCTCTTCTCTTTTCAAAGTCATTTGGAGTTTTCTTGCATCAACAATTACTCCCGCTGGAGTGCACAAAATGGTGCATTTAAGTTTACACAACGCATCTCTTCCAAGAAGATTCACAGGAGTTTGATCCGATATTAGCACAGGCAGTTCTTTAGTTTTTCCTTGGAATTGCAAGGGGACTGGTTCGAAAGTAGGTATCAGCTGCTTTGTCCCTGAGAATCCAACAATTCGAACATATTGTACTGATCTTGGGAGGTGTTGTGAGTCGGCCTGGCCCACACAGGTGTAAGCAGTACCTGAATCTGCCATCATCTCCACAGGCTTTCCCGTTAATTGAACCTGCAGCATCAGTTGTTCATCAGGGCGTGATGTAATTACCAGCTGATGACCCCCCTCAGGATCTTCAAGGCCCCCCTAGTACCCAGCAGGAGGTCCCTGCTAGGGGTTCACAGGTCCCCGAAAACTCTGTTGGTTATTGTTCAGTCCTGTTCAGTCCTTGTTTTGCCAAGGTCCAGCATAACAAGGTGCTTTGCAATTGTTGCGGAAGTGTCCCATTTTTCCACAATTATAGCACTTAGGTGGTCCCATTTTAGGATTGTTCATTCGTCCTGCTGTCATTCCTCTGCCTCGTCCCATTGCAGGAGCTACCCAGCCTGGAGGCTACACATATATCACTTAAGGAGCTACAGCTACTGGAACACTTGGTGGTGGGGCAACTGGTGCCACAACAGCTTGTATCTTCTTCTTTCCTTCTGTAAGCTGCTGCTGCGTCAGTTTTCTCATAGCTTCTTCATCAGCCTGCTTTTGGTGAAGGATCTTAGCTCTTGTCTTTGTCACAACATCCACCACATAATCTGTGAACTAATTAAATGGCATTGTACCACAGTATCATTCAGTCTGCTCTAAGCCGCTGTTGGCAATCCATCAGCAATTACACTGCCCGGTCAAAAGAAGTCACACACTCTAATATTTCGTGGGACTGCCTGTAGCTTTGATTGCAGTGCGCATTTGCCGCGGTATTGTTTCGACAACCTCATACAATGTCGCAACATTTATTTCTGTCCAGAATTACATTAATTTTTGGCCGTGTTCTTGAATTGACAATAGGAGTCAAACCACTCTGCAAGGTCTTCTCCAGCACATCCAATAGACTTTGAATGGGGTTAAGCTCAGGACTGTGGGGGCCAATTGATGTGTCAAAATGATTCCTCACGCTCCCTGGACCACTCTTTCACAATTACAGTTCGGTAAATTTTGCCATTGTTGTCCTGGAATGTGATCGTGCCATCCGGGAGAAAAAATCCATTTATGGGATAGCCTGGTCATTCAGTACATTCAGATACTCAGCTGACTTAATTTTTTTGCTGAATAATATTGCCGAGCCTAGACCTGACCAACCGAAGCAACCACTGATTATAACAATGCAATTTGCTTATTGATACCCAAACGGTGACTTTTTTTTGGCTGGGCAGTGTATCTTCCTGAAAGCAACGTTGTGGAAAATGTCTTGATCTGTCCCCACATACTTAACAGTATGTCCAGCTTCTCATAGAATTTCCTCCATGTCATTTTTCCCCACTGTTTTCCCCAAATGGCTTTAAGATCTCCCATTGCCAAGATTGTAGCAATTGTTTCTTCTACAAAAGCAGCAATCCATTTTCCTGCTCCTTCATGGATGCAGGGAAGTCTTTGTATTAATCCTTTCAAGTCCATTGTAGCCCAGGGATATTATTGCAGATTTGGTCCTTTGGCCAGCAGGGGATACTCTGATCCCTCCTGCACTGCTGTTGCAACAGGTGGTCTACGAATCACAAATATGATGGCAGTAGAGTTTCTGACTGGGTTGTTCAACAGGATCTTAGATAGTGAGAAGATGCCTGAGGAGTGGAGGAGAAGTGTGCTGGTGCCCATTTTTAAGAACAAGGGAGATGTGCAGAGTTGTGGCAACTACAGAGGAATAAAGCTGATGAGCCATACAATGAAGTTATGGGAAAGAGTAGTGGAAGCTAGACTAAGGGCAGAAGTGAGCATTTGTGAGCAGCAGTATGGTTTCATGCCAAAAAAGAGTACTACAGATGCAGTATTTGCTTTGAGGATGTTGATAGAGAAGTACAGAGAAGGCCAGACGGAGCTGCATTGTGTTTTTGTAGATCTGGAGAAAGCTTATGACAGGGTGCCCAGAGAGGAACTGTGGTATTGTATGAGGAAGTCTGGAGTGGCAGAGAAGTATGTTAGAACGGTGCAGGACATGTATGAGGACTGTAAGACAGTGGTGAGGTGTGCTGTAGGTGTGACAGAGGAGTTCAAGGTGGAGGTGGGACTGCATCAGGGATCAGCTCTGAGCCCCTTCTTGTTCGCTATGGTGATGGACAGGCTGACAGACGAGGTCAGACAGGAATCTCCATGGACTATGATGTTTGCAGATGACATTGTGATCTGCAGTGAGAGCAGGGAAGAGGTGGAGGAGAAGCTAGAGAGGTGGAGGTTTGTCCTGGAAAGGAGAGGGATGAAGGTTAGCCGCAGTAAGACAGAGTACATGTGTGTGAATGAGAGGGACCAAAGTGGAAGAGTGAGGTTACAGGGAGAAGAGATCAAGAAGGTGGAGGATTTTAAGTACTTAGGGTCAACAGTCCAGAGCAATGGAGAGTGTGGAAAAGAGGTGAAGAAGCGTGTACAGGCAGGATGGAACGGGTGGAGGAAAGTGTCAGGTGTGATGTGTGATAGAAGAGTTTCAGCTAAAATGAAAGGAAAGGTGTACAAAACTGTGGTGAGACCAGCGATGTTGTTTGGTCTAGAGACAGTGTCACTGAGGAAAAGACAGGAGGCAGAGCTGGAGGTAGCAGAGATGAAGATGCTGAGGTTCTCTCTGGGAGTGACCAGGAAGGATAGGATCAGGAATGAGTACATCAGAGGGACAGCACATGTTAGAGGTTTTGGAGATAAAGTCAGAGAGGCCAGACTGAGATGGTTTGGACATGTCCAGAGGAGAGATAGTGAATACATTGGCAGAAGGATGCTGAGTTTTGAACTACCAGGCAGGAGGCCTAGAGGAAGACCAAAGAGGAGGTTTATGGATGTAGTGAAAGAGGACATGAAGGTAGTTGGTGTGAGAGAAGAGGATGCAGAAGACAGGGTTAGATGGAGGACACTGATTCGCTGTGGCGACCCCTGAAGGGAAAAGCCGAAAGGAAAAGAAGAAGTCTGATGATTCTTCTTCATCTGTCCCTCCATTGCCTTCTCTTCCTTGTTTACAGCCTTCTTCCTGTTCTTCTTCGTCACAGTCTCCACCTGCTGCCTCAGCCTTTTGAAGACTCTATTTGACTCTAGTACTAAAGCCCCTTGTGCGTCTGCCTTTCTTCTGTACTTTTTGCCAGGGCACAGGTATTTCATCCTGTGCCCTGGCAAACTTTTTTTGGGACAGGCAAAAAAAAGTTTTACCAAGTCTAATACAGGATAAAGTGCATCCTTCTCCGACTTCATCACATAATCTCCCATCAGCGATACTTTTCGGATCGGCATCTGAGAAGAGTACGGAGGAGGAGACACTTTCTTTCCCGCATCAACTAACTTTCCTACATGTTTTTTAGAAGCGTCTCTTAATTTCTTTCCTTGGGTTTGAAACGTGCAAAATAGCTAATTCTCTATCGCACTTTTGAACACGTTTAGGTTTTTTATATCCTTTGGTGTGAAGGGAAATATATGTCTTGTGTGTCCCATGTATGAACTTCTGCTTGATAGTGTGCCCTTACCTGATATGTTTTATGTGTCCCACCATTATCTATCCTTATCTGCTTGTTCAAAGTGTGGAATGTGCCTTATCTGCTTGTTAGTGTGCCCTTATCTGATATGTTTTATGGGTCCCCAAAGTTCCTGTAAACATGTCAGTCTGTGAGATACACCACTCATCTCCCCACCGATCATCCATCCAGAACAGGGAGACTGCTAGCTTTGATCAAAGGGATGTTGCCTGCAAGTGGGGACCGGCCATCCCCACTTACACGTGATATTCCACTATAAAGAAGAGAGATTTCTCTCTACCAGTTAGAGTCTACCACGGGTCTAGGTCCGGACGCCTGGTCATTTGTTTTCATCTGATGCTCTAACTGAGGTGTGGGCTCTCCACCTATTGTCAACGGTAAGAGTGATTCAGTTGATATTGTGTTTGCATTCTTGGAACTGATGTTAATGTGGGGATAACGGGAGTGACAACCTGTATCTAGCGTTTTCATCACTGTTGGAACCGATGTTAATGTGGGGATAACAGGAATAACAACCTGTATCTAGCGTTTTCATCACTGTTGAAACCGATGTTAATGTGGGGATTACAGGAATAACCACCTGTATCTAGCGTTTTCATCACTGTTGAAACTGATGTTGATGTGGGGATTACAGGAGTGACCACCTGTATCTAGCGTTTTCATCACTATTAATTGTGTTTGTTATTGCTTGCTTTGTGGACTTTTTTTTTTTGTTATAATAAACATATTAACCATTCGTGAGTGTGCTGACTTACTGCGGACCTTAGGTCTTTAATTAAGGCTCAAAATTTCCCACAACATTTGGCGTCACGAACAGGATGAATTTTTGTTAAAAATTCTGTGAGCCGCACACTGTTGATATGTTTAAAAGACAAAAGAAAGTTGTGCTCCGGGAGGAAGATGCCTCTGCGGATGAGTTGTTGACTGTTCCCGGATGGGAAACAGAGCCGTGGCGCAAGGTTGCTTTGTGTCTACGACAGCTTGGTGGCCGGCCGGAGGGCTGGAAAGATGTTTTGGGTGAATGTTCTGCCCAAGATGTTGGTAAAACTTTGTCCTCAGTAGAAGTGAAGCCTAAGGCTCCGCTGGGTGGGGTCCAGCGGCGCATGTGGGTTTGTTCTACTGCATGGAAAGTACAGGCAGAAAAGTTTACCATGATGGAATATGAGAATTTGAAGCTAAAAAATCAAATATATGAATTGGAAACCCAGAAAGTTTTGGCTGACACTCAGATAAGATTATTGGAATGTCAGCGGGATAATATCCAAAAACTATTTGAAAAATCTGTGGCATGTGTGGGACGGCTGCCCACCCGCGAACGTCTAAAGTCTCGAAAACAGGCTGATCGGGTTAAAATCAGGGCGTTTGTTGCAACAGCTTTAAAGGATCCAGAAGGCTGGGATCCTGAGACATGGAATGGGGATATTTGGGACGATACTCATGATGGAGAACAGTTTGGTCTCTATCAGGAGCGTCCCATTACGCGCCGCCGCCGTGTGGAGCATATCCCCATCCCGATCAGAAATTAATTGTTTGGTGAAGATGGAGCGCCCTTGAGAGATGCGACAGGACGGGAAATTTTTGAGGAAATACTTCCTCCTGCCCCTGCCCCAGAAATTTCTAAGACTCTGGAAGATTATACAGCTGAAGAATTGGCGCATTTGACCACTAAATTTAAACAGAAGCCCGAAGAGCCGCTCGATCTATGGGTATCCAGGCTGATTGAAGAAGGGGCCTGGCAGACAGAAATAGACACGGGAGACCGCCACCGGTTTGCGGGGCTCTCCCGCGATCCAGTGGTAAATTCTGAATATCGAGGGTTGACTTCCATGATGGGAGACGGGTTTGATTCAGTGGGAGCCGTATATACAAGAGCGGTTGCTAATCGCCATCCGACTCTCACTGATTGGCCGCCGTTAGATAAAGAATGGCACACTATTCGAGAGGGAAAACAGCGGTTATTGAGATTGTGTTTGAGAGATGGAATTTTCATGGAAAATGTTGAGGTAATTCATAACCAGCCTGTAGCGAAATACATAAGAGATGCAATGATCAGAACCTCCCCTCCTGCCTATAAGTCGCTGATGTTGACTCTCATGGTGGGAAATCCTACTCAGTCCCTGGGAGAACTGATGTCAGCAATGAGTGAGCTTGGAAGTTTGGGCGTCTGGGAAACTCCTCGGGAATCCCGAGCCCCTCCTAGGCCCCTCCTAGGCCCAGAATTAAGGGAAAAATGCAAAAGGAAAGGGTTGAAAGTAAATTGTGCTGAAATGAGTGGTATTTCTTTAAGAGAAGTGGAAAAAACAATGAGAGATGTTTTGCGGCAGTGTGAGAGGGGCAGAGAGAGAGGGAGGAGAGAAGCGCCTCTTGAGAGGAGCAGCAGGAGGGGTAGCAGGAATGTGTTTTTTGAGAAGGATGAGGAGGGAGAGGAAAAAGACTCACTTTCTGCCTCTTCTTCCTCTGAATTTTCTTCGGTAGAGGAGGATTTTGCCCAAGTGATGTCGGTAAAGAAAAAGAAATCCAAAAAGGAAAAACGACATAAGAAAGAAAGAAAAGTTAAAAGACATGAAAAAACAGAACGGCTTTACCCCTCGTTGGATTTCGACTAGGATGATGGTCAAGCCCCTGCCCTACAGACCAAATCACATCATGCACATTGGTCTGTAGATGACGTACGCCCACATGTAAAAATGAAAATACATTGGAAAAGCTCAGATCAGGAAGTAAGAGCTTTAGTTGACACAGGGGCAGAGGCCACATTGATTCATGGGAACCCAGCTAAATTTAAAGGTCCCTTAGTAAGTATGACTGGTCTTGGAGGACAGATAGTTACTGGAACTCAGATAAAAATTGATTTGACCATTGGACAACTACCTCGAAAAGAATATTCAGTGATTGTCACTCCGGTAAAGGAGTGGATAATTGGCATGGACATCCTTAAAGGAATGACTTTACATTTGGAACAAGGAAAATTTCAATTTGGAATAAGCAAAGTAACAGTGGGAAAGGTTTTGATGCCTCCTTTTCCAATTCCAGAAGCAGGCAGGGTGGTGAACCTTAAACAGTATCGTATCCCTGGAGGACAGAAAGAAATTTCAGATACTATTAAGGAATACGTTGAGGCAGGAGTACTGAAAACTTGCAGTACCAAATGGAATAATCCAATTTGGCCTGTGAAAAAGTCAGATGGGACTTGAAGAATGACAGTAGATTACAGGGAATTGAATAAACACACTCCTCCCTTAACTGCTGCAGTACCAGACACTATTTCTATAATAGAAAAAGTGCAACATCATCCTGGTGCATGATATGGTGTCATTGATTTGGCGAATGCTTTCTTTACCATCCCGATTCCAGAGGATCGAATGGAACAGTTTGCATTCACTTGGGAAGGACGACAGTACACTTTTACTCGTCTTCTTCAGGGTTATCTCCACAGCCCTACCATCTGTCACCGGACGGTGGCAGAACACCTGGATGAGTTTTCAACTCTGCCAGGGGTAATGATTTCTCATTACATTGATGACATCATGGTTCAGGCTTCCTCAAAGGAGGAGGTAGAAATTCAACTGCAGCAACTGATTTCTCACATGAAAAAGAAAGGCTGGGAGATTAATCCAGATAAAGTCCAGGGACCTGGACAAATTGTGAAGTTTTTGGGAATACGGTGGAACAAAGGAGAGAGAGAGATCATAGAGAAGGCACGAAGTAAAATCCAGGCCTTCCTTACTCCAAAGACAAAAAATAATGTTCAGAAATTCATTGGTTTATTTGGCTATTGGAGAAATCATATCCCACATTTGGGACAGATCCTTCAGCCTTTATACCAAGTCACCAGGAAAAAGAATGAGTTTGAGTGGACACAGAAACAAGAAATCGCCTTTGATCTAGCTAAAGAAGCCATTTCTCAGGCTTTGGCTCTGGGAAAAATTCAATCGGGACCGGTTGAATTACAGGTATCCGCTCACAATGACTATGCTAATTGGAGTTTGTGGCAAAAACAGGGCAAGACCAGAAAACCCATAGGATTTTGGTCTTGTCGCCTACCTCCTGCTGGAGATAGGTATACTCCTTTTGAAAAACAGCTTTTAGCTTGTTACTGGAGTTTGGTGGAGACAGAAAGCATGACTGTGGGACATGAAGTGAACATGAGGCCTGCTATTCCTATCTTGGGATGGGTGATGTCATCCCCCACCTCCCATAAAATAGGAACTGCACAAGAAGCCAGCATAATAAAATGGAAATGGTATGTGTCAGAGAGAGCGAAACCTGGGATCAAAGGAGTTTCAGTCCTACATGAACAGGTAGCAGAAGCACCGGAGGAAGGAGAAATCTTTTTACAGGTTGAAGAGTTGGCAGAGTCCCCAGTTAAATGGGGAAATCCCTATGACCAACTCACTGAAGAGCAGAAAAATCATGCTTGGTTCACGGATGGTTCTGCCCAGTGGAAAGCTGGGAAAAGAAAGTGGAAGGCTGCTGCAATAAACCCTGCTCGAGGTCAAACACTGGAGGAATTAGGAGAGGGAAAAAGCAGTCAATGGGCAGAGTTAAAAGCCATCCACTTGGTCATTCAGCAGGCATCTGGATTAAAGTCATTGTACCTTTATTCAGATTCCTGGTCAGTCTGTAATGGACTAACTACATGGATGACTACACGGAAAAAGAATGGGTGGAAGATCAGAGACAAAGAGGTTTGGGGAAAAGATCTATGGGAAGACATTTGGGAAAAAACGCAAACTCTGCCAGTATTTGTGTTTCATGTCGATGCTCATACTAACAAGCAGACGTCAGAAGCTCTATTCAACCAACAAGTTGATCAGATAGCCAAAGTAATGAGTGTAGAAAGACAGTCCTCTGTGGGGCTAGCTAGATGGGCTCATGAAAAATCTGGTCATTGGGGAATAGATTCCACCATTCAATGGGCCCGGGACAGGGGCATTGATTTGAAAATTGATGATGTAAAGACGGTTGTATCTACCTGTGAAACATGTGAACATCAGAAAAAGGGGGTGCCGCAACACATGCAGGGACAAATTCACAGAGTGTTTTCCTCTGTGAAATGGATTTCATTGGACCTCTTCCAATGTCTCGAGGATGTCAGTATGTCTGTACAGCAGTCGATACTTTCTCGGGAATGATGGTGGTTCACCCTTGCAGATATGCGAATCAATCATCCACTCTTAACTGTCTCTCTACTATAGAGAAGTTCTATGGTGTTCCCCTACAGGTTCAAACAGATAATGGCACACACTTTACTGGTAAGAAGATCAAACAATGGGCTGAAGAACATCATGTGAATTGGATTTATCATGTTCCATATCATCCCCAAGCCGCAGGTTTGATTGAAAGAATGAATGGTTTGTTGAAATCTTCTCTCAGAAAGAACACAGATGATGGAACTCTGTCAGGATGGAGGGTGGTCCTGGAAGAAACGATTAAACAGATCAATAATCGTCCAATAGGGCCTGGCACAACTCCTATTCATAGGATGTTAAATGTCACCTCTACTCCTGAAAACCAACCGATAGCTCTTTGGAAGGTTTCCAAGGAAGCAGAACTTCCAATGAGAGCTACGGCTGGATCAGCTGGACTGGATTTAAGGTCCCTTGAGACCTTGACTCTAACCCCTGGGAACCCCATGGTGGTATCCACAGGGTTGGGACTTAAGTGTCCCCCTGGGCATTATGGACATATATGCCCTCGGTCAGGACTTTCCCTGAAAGGGATAACCACTTTGGCTGGAGTTATTGATGCAGACTACCAAGGAGAGTTAGGAGTGGTGATGTATAATTTGACTTCAGAACCATACGTTGTCAAGAAAGGCGATAAAGTCGCTCAATTGGTGGTAAAACCTTGTTTGTATACAAATGTGGTGGAAACCAACCCGCCTGCGGTTTCCACCTCCAGAGGGCGCTCAGGCTTTGGATCCACAGATCAGCCTGGAGCTAAGGTGTGGGTGAGACAGGAGAATGGTCCACCTAGGCCGGCAGAGGTGGTAGCGCAAGGAAAAGATCAAGTTGTCACTGTCATGTATAATGGGGAGGAAAAATGGGTTAATGTACCTGTCCATAAATGTTATTTGAGAGAAAACTAATTGGTGGTTGTCACCATCATGTATAATGGGGAGGAAAAAATGGGTTAATGTACCGGTTCATAAATGTTATTTGACAAAAAAGAAAAAAAACTAATTGATGTTCTATCTTTCTCCCTTTAAGTGTACAATAGCATTAATTTGTCTTTCCAGCATGATGAATCGAGGAGATTGATGGGTGATTGGATGTGGAAACTACTAGCTGGACGGCCTCTGGGGAACCTGCCTCGTCAACATGTCGTTCCCCTCGATCGTGGTGGTGTCGTCTTATGGGCCACCGCCCTCGCTGTCCTCTCTGCATGGAGCTTGAAGAAGGTCGACTCCTTAACCCCGTCAACTCTTCTTCCGGAGGCGCAACAACCCTATCTGATGCTGAGCCGCAATGGTGTCTGGCTGGGAAATCTCTCCAGTAATTGCACCCTTTACCACAACAAAACCTACTACTTCTGGGTTAAGCCTCCTTCTTCTGATCCGAGCATCCAGTGTGAGGTCCACATCTCTTCAACTCACCCCATCTCCTGGTCCATCGCCAGCAACTGCCAGACCGGATGTAAGAACACCTTCCTCCTTATTAAGCATGAGAAGTGGTCTGCCTTCAACCTGATCGGAGTTACTATAGTTTTCCGGATGATGCCCATAGCCCAGCTTAAGGAACGAAATGCCGCCTATCCTTCTGCCAGCATAACTAATTTAGCCCCAATTACCCCCTCTTGCACCCACCTTGCCCTTGAACGCACACACACTGAAGTACATTGGGCAGTCCTTCTCCCACCGACACCAACGTGCAGATTCAGAAGGAAAAGAGCCTGGTATGACACTGTGCTAGGGGGAGCAGGGACTATTTTGGGTGTTTCCAACACCATTGACAATGAAGTGACTAGAACTATGCTTTCAAACACCGGCAGTGACATTGCTCATGGTATTCAGACCCTTGGTGTCTGGCTACCAACGTCCGCTGCAGCACACGAAGGGGCTGCCAACCTCCTCCTGAAGCAACTGAACTGGGACATAAACATGTGGCACGCCACAGAAGAAATACTGATTAATGTCACACGTGCCTTAAACCTTACAATGTGTAATTTACAATCTTTGCATACACTAATTCAGAAAGAAAGGTTCCGAAGAGTTGTGTCTTCACCATCTTTTGATCAATGGCGAAATGTTTGGAATATTTCTGATGAGTTTTGGTTGCAGGTCCATCCGGAAATGACAGCGTGTAATCGAACTATGTGTCAAGGAATGTGGTTACAGATGACTGTGGAAAAACCCATTACAGTCTGTAAGTATCGTGTACTTCCTGTAGTCACACCTACTGCCTTTTATTTTGTACGACCCCGGGGAGATTGGTTCAGTCCACAAACTAATCTCACCTATGACTTACGCGGATGCATAACTTCGGATAAAGGTATGACTTGTATGAATGAGGTAATGTATCATGAAGCTTGCTTTACCAGGTCAGAGGTATTGTGTGATTGGTATGTTGAACCACCCAACGACGTGCTATTCCAAATAGGACCCCACTCTATTTGTGTAGCTACTAATTCTTACCATCCACAGTTACCCAGGACACCTTTTTCTGGATGTTTGAACGATGTTTATGTTTTCTCTTGGAAACACCAGGCCTTCAAATTAACCAATTTTACCTGGACAAACCGCTTAACGGCTGTTCAGTGGGAGACTCTTAGACTCCCATGGTCAGTCTCGTTGGAGCGCTTTAGCAGCGCACTAAACCGTTCCCCGGAACTGCAAACGATGATCAGAGAACACAGGTCTAACGTTTCCAGGCTGAAGATATCAACTTTAATAACCAAGAATAAAGGTGGTGCATATAGCCAAAGAGATAGAGCAAGAATCTGCTCATCATTGGTGGGATATCTTTACCGGCATGTCTGTTACAGCTAGACAGTTTTTCATACCCCCGATGTTTATTTTGATTTTAGTGTTGTGTATTATTACCTGCATGAACTTATGTGCTCTTTGCTATGTTCGTCAAGTGAAGCGAGCCCTAATTGATAGAATATATAATTTAGCCTTTTTATAGTGTGAATCCTAGTAGAAACTCGCTCATATTGGTTTGGTCCCATATTGCATTTTCAGAACTCAACAATTTGACACTCGCCAGGAGCTCCTTGATGAAGTGATCATTCGCGCCACTTTAACACAAAATGATGCGGAATATGCTCGTGGTTTAATAAATTAAGTTCAGAGTTCATAATGGGCCAAGGGTGGAATGTGAAGGGAAATATATGTCTTGTGTGTCCCATGTATGAACTTCTGCTTGATAGTGTGCCCTTACCTGATATGTTTTATGTGTCCCACCATTATCTATCCTTATCTGCTTGTTCAAAGTGTGGAATGTGCCTTATCTGCTTGTTAGTGTGCCCTTATCTGATATGTTTTATGGGTCCCCAAAGTTCCTGTAAACATGTCAGTCTGTGAGATACACCACTCATCTCCCCACGAAAAAGGGGGGAACCGACCATAGGTCTTTAATTAAGACCTTAGTCTTTAATTAAGGCTAAAAATTTCCCACAACAAGTGCAAACATGGTCAACAATGCTATTTGCCACTCAAAGCAACAAGAAAATGAACTGTAACAAAGGATTCCTGGCATACATCTAAAAACGTGAGGTTTTAACTACAAAGAGTCGTTTTAGAAGCAATTCTGACTGAATAACTGAATGGAAGTCAAATTGTTCATTTCAGACTGCAACCAGTGGAAAGATGTTCAAAAATGCTCTTGTCACTCAAAATGACAATAGAGTTACTTGTGTCACAGGTTTCCAGCATATATGTGAAAACAAGTGATTACTGAGCTAGAAACATTGTTTTTAGACGCGTTTAGGACTGCGAAAGCTGGAAAAAGTAACAATGTTTATTTCAGACAGAAAAGTGCAAACATGTTCAACAATGCTATTTGCCACTCAAAGCCACAAAGAAATGAAATGTAACACAGGATTCCTGGCATACATCTAAACACGTGAGGTTTTAACTACAAAGAGTCGTTTTAGAAGCAATTCTGACTGAATGACTGAAGAAGTCAAATTGTTCATTTCAGACTGCAACCAGTGGAAAGATGTTCAAAAATGCTCTTGTCACTCAAAATGACAAGAAAGGTACTTGTAACACAGGTTTCCAGCATATATGTGAAAACAAGTGCTTACTTAGCTAGAAACAGTCGTTTTAGACGCATTTAGGACTGGAAAAGCTGAAAAAGGTCAAAATGTTTATTTCAGCCTGAAAAGTGCAAACATGTTCAACAATGCTATTTTCCACTCAAAGCCACAAATAGATGAAAAGTAACACAGGTTTCCTAGCATACATCTCAACACCTGAGGTTTTAACCACAAAGAGTCGTTTTAGAAGCAATTCTGACTGATATAACTGAAAGGAAGTCAAATTGTTCATTTCGGACTGAAACCAATGGAAACATGTTCAAAAATGCTCTTTTCACTCAAAATGACAATAGAGTTACTTGTGCCACAGGTTTCCAGCATATATGTGAAAACAAGTGCTTACTTAGCTAGAAACAGTCGTTTTAGACGCATTTAGGACTGGAAAAGCTGAAAAAGGTCAAAATGTTTATTTCAGCCTGAAAAGTGCAAACATGTTCAACAATGCTATTTTCCACTCAAAGCCACAAATAGATGAAAAGTAACACAGGTTTCCTAGCATACATCTCAACACCTGAGGTTTTAACCACAAAGAGTCGTTTTAGAAGCAATTCTGACTGATATAACTGAAAGGAAGTCAAATTGTTCATTTCGGACTGAAACCAATGGAAACATGTTCAAAAATGCTCTTTTCACTCAAAATGACAATAGAGTTACTTGTGCCACAGGTTTCCAGCATATATGTGAAAACAAGTGCTTACTTAGCTAGAAACAGTCGTTTTAGACGCATTTAGGACTGGAAAAGCTGAAAAAGGTCAAAATGTTTATTTCAGCCTGAAAAGTGCAAACATGTTCAACAATGCTATTTTCCACTCAAAGCCACAAATAGATGAAAAGTAACACAGGTTTCCTAGCATACATCTCAACACCTGAGGTTTTAACCACAAAGAGTCGTTTTAGAAGCAATTCTGACTGATATAACTGAAAGGAAGTCAAATTGTTCATTTCGGACTGAAACCAATGGAAACATGTTCAAAAATGCTCTTTTCACTCAAAATGACAAGAAAGTTACTTGTAACACAGGTTTCCAGCATATATGTGAAAACAAGTGATTACTGAGCTAGAAACAGTGTTTTTAGACGCGTTTAGGACTGCGAAAGCTGGAAACAGTAACAATGTTTATTTCAGACAGAAAAGTGCAAACATGTTCAACAATGCTATTTGCCACTCAAAGCAACAAGAAAATGAAATGTAAGAAAGGATTCCTGGCATACATCTAAACACGTGATGTTTTAACTACAAAGAGTCGTTTTAGAAGCAATTCTGACTGAATAAATGAATGGAAGTCAAATTGTTCATTTCAGACTGCAACCAGTGGAAAGATGTTCAAAAATGCTATTGTCACTCAAAATGACAAGAAAGTTACTTGTAACACAGGTTTCCAGCATATATGTGAAAACAAGTGATTACTGAGCTAGAAACAGTGTTTTTAGACGCGTTTAGGACTGCGAAAGCTGGAAACAGTAACAATGTTTATTTCAGACAGAAAAGTGCAAACATGTTCAACAATGCTATTTGCCACTCAAAGCAACAAGAAAATGAAATGTAACAAAGGATTCCTGGCATACATCTAAACACGTGATGTTTTAACTACAAAGAGTCGTTTTAGAAGCAATTCTGACTGAATAAATGAATGGAAGTCAAATTGTTCATTTCAGACTGCAACCAGTGGAAAGATGTTCAAAAATGCTATTGTCACTCAAAATGACAAGAAAGTTACTTGTAACACAGGTTTCCAGCATATATGTGAAAACAAGTGATTACTGAGCTAGAAACAGTGTTTTTAGACGCGTTTAGGACTGCGAAAGCTGGAAACAGTCACAATGTTTATTTCAGACAGAAAAGTGCAAACATGTTCAACAATGCTATTTGCCACTCAAAGCAAAAAGAAAATGAAATGTAACAAAGGATTCCTGGTATACATCTAAACACGTGATGTTTTAACTACAAAGAGTCGTTTTAGAAGCAATTCTGACTGAATAACTGAATGGAAGTCAAATTGTTCATTTCAGACTGCAACCAGTGGAAAGATGTTCAAAAATGCTATTGTCACTCAAAATGACAAGAAAGTTACTTGTAACACAGGTTTCCAGCATATATGTGAAAACAAGTGATTACTGAGCTAGAAACAGTGTTTTTAGACGCGTTTAGGACTGCGAAAGCTGGAAACAGTCACAATGTTTATTTCAGACAGAACAGTGCAAACATGTTCAATAATGCTATTTGCCACTCAAAGCAAAAAGAAAATGAAATGTAAAAAAGCATTGCTGGCTGTACATCTAAACACATGATGTTTTAACTACAAAGAGTCGTTTTAGAAGGAATTCTGACTGAATAAATGAATGGAAGTCAAATTGTTCATTTCAGACTGCAACCAGTGGAAAGATGTTCAAAAATGCTATTGTCACTCAAAATGACAAGAAAGTTACTTGTAACACAGGTTTCCAGCATATATGTGAAAACAAGTGATTACTGAGCTAGAAACAGTGTTTTTAGACGCGTTTAGGACTGCGAAAGCTGGAAACAGTCACAATGTTTATTTCAGACAGAAAAGTGCAAACATGTTCAACAATGCTATTTGCCACTCAAAGCAACAAGAAAATGAAATGTAAAAAGGATTCCTGGCATACATCTAAACACGTGAGGTTTTAACTACAAAGAGTCGTTTTAGAAGCAATTCTGACTGAATAACTGAATGGAAGTCAAATTGTTCATTTCAGACTGCAACCAGTGGAAAGATGTTCAAAAATGCTATTGTCACTCAAAATGACAAGAAAGTTACTTGTAACACAGGTTTCCAGCATATATGTGAAAACAAGTGATTACTGAGCTAGAAACAGTGTTTTTAGACGCGTTTAGGACTGCGAAAGCTGGAAACAGTAACAATGTTTATTTCAGACAGAAAAGTGCAAACATGTTCAACAATGCTATTTGCCACTCAAAGCAACAAGAAAATGAAATGTAACAAAGGATTCCTGGTGTACATCTAAACACGTGATGTTTTAACTACAAAGAGTCGTTTTAGAAGCAATTCTGACTGAATAACTGAATGGAAGTCAAATTGTTCATTTCAGACTGCAACCAGTGGAAAGATGTTCAAAAATGCTATTGTCACTCAAAATGACAAGAAAGTTACTTGTAACACAGGTTTCCAGCATATATGTGAAAACAAGTGATTACTGAGCTAGAAACAGTGTTTTTAGACGCGTTTAGGACTGCGAAAGCTGGAAACAGTCACAATGTTTATTTCAGACAGAAAAGTGCAAACATGTTCAACAATGCTATTTGCCACTCAAAGCAAAAAAGAAAATGAAATGTAAAAAAGGATTCCTGGCATACATCTAAACACGTGATGTTTTAACTACAAAGAGTCGTTTTAGAAGCAATTCTGACTTAATGAATGGAAGTCAAATTGTTCATTTCAGACTGCAACCAGTGGAAAGATGTTCAAAAATGCTATTGTCACTCAAAATGACAAGAAAGTTACTTGTAACACAGGTTTCCAGCATATATGTGAAAACAAGTGATTACTGAGCTAGAAACAGTGTTTTTAGACGCGTTTAGGACTGCGAAAGCTGGAAACAGTCACAATGTTTATTTCAGACAGAAAAGTGCAAACATGTTCAACAATGCTATTTGCCACTCAAAGCAACAAGAAAATGAAATGTAACAAAGGATTCCTGGTGTACATCTAAACACGTGATGTTTTAACTACAAAGAGTCGTTTTAGAAGCAATTCTGACTGAATGACTGAATGGAAGTCAAATTGTTCATTTCAGACTGCAACCAGTGGAAAGATGTTCAAAAATGCTATTGTCACTCAAAATGACAAGAAAGTTACTTGTAACACAGGTTTCCAGCATATATGTGAAAACAAGTGATTACTGAGCTAGAAACAGTGTTTTTAGACGCGTTTAGGACTGCGAAAGCTGGAAACAGTCACAATGTTTATTTCAGACAGAAAAGTGCAAACATGTTCAACAATGCTATTTGCCACTCAAAGCAACAAGAAAATGAAATGTAACAAAGGATTCCTGGTGTTACATCTAAACACGTGATGTTTTAACTACAAAGAGTCGTTTTAGAAGTAATTCTGACTGAATAAATGAATGGAAGTCAAATTGTTCATTTCAGACTGCAACCAGTGGAAAGATGTTCAAAAATGCTATTGTCACTCAAAATGACAAGAAAGTTACTTGTAACACAGGTTTCCAGCATATATGTGAAAACAAGTGATTACTGAGCTAGAAACAGTGTTTTTAGACGCGTTTAGGACTGCGAAAGCTGGAAACAGTCACAATGTTTATTTCAGACAGAAAAGTGCAAACATGTTCAACAATGCTATTTGCCACTCAAAGCAAAAAGAAAATGAAATGTAACAAAGGATTCCTGGCGTACATCTAAACACGTGATGTTTTAACTACAAAGAGTCGTTTTAGAAGCAATTCTGACTGAATAACTGAATGGAAGTCAAATTGTTCATTTCAGACTGCAACCAGTGGAAAGATGTTCAAAAATGCTATTGTCACTCAAAATGACAAGAAAGTTACTTGTAACACAGGTTTCCAGCATATATGTGAAAACAAGTGATTACTGAGCTAGAAACAGTGTTTTTAGACGCGTTTAGGACTGCGAAAGCTGGAAACAGTCACAATGTTTATTTCAGACAGAAAAGTGCAAACATGTTCAACAATGCTATTTGCCACTCAAAGCAACAAGAAAATGAAATGTAACAAAGGATTCCTGGTGTACATCTAAACACGTGATGTTTTAACTACAAAGAGTCGTTTTAGAAGCAATTCTGACTGAATAAATGAATGGAAGTCAAATTGTTCATTTCAGACTGCAACCAGTGGAAAGATGTTCAAAAATGCTATTGTCACTCAAAATGACAAGAAAGTTACTTGTAACACAGGTTTCCAGCATATATGTGAAAACAAGTGATTACTGAGCTAGAAACAGTGTTTTTAGACGCGTTTAGGACTGCGAAAGCTGGAAACAGTAACAATGTTTATTTCAGACAGAAAAGTGCAAACATGTTCAACAATGCTATTTGCCACTCAAAGCAAAAAGAAAATGAAATGTAACAAAGAATTCCTGGCAACATCTAAACACGTGATGTTTTAACTACAAAGAGTCGTTTTAGAAGCAATTCTGACTGAATAAATGAATGGAAGTCAAATTGTTCATTTCAGACTGCAACCAGTGGAAAGATGTTCAAAATGCTATTGTCACTCAAAATGACAAGAAAGTTACTTGTAACACAGGTTTCCAGCATATATGTGAAAACAAGTGATTACTGAGCTAGAAACAGTGTTTTTAGACGCGTTTAGGACTGCGAAAGCTGGAAACAGTCACAATGTTTATTTCAGACAGAAAAGTGCAAACATGTTCAACAATGCTATTTGCCACTCAAAGCAACAAGAAAATGAAATGTAACAAAGGATTCCTGGTGTACATCTAAACACATGATGTTTTAACTACAAAGAGTCGTTTTAGAAGTAATTCTGACTGAATAACTGAATGGAAGTCAAATTGTTCATTTCAGACTGCAACCAGTGGAAAGATGTTCAAAAATGCTATTGTCACTCAAAATGACAAGAAAGTTACTTGTAACACAGGTTTCCAGCATATATGTGAAAACAAGTGATTACTGAGCTAGAAACAGTGTTTTTAGACGCGTTTAGGACTGCGAAAGCTGGAAACAGTAACAATGTTTATTTCAGACAGAAAAGTGCAAACATGTTCAACAATGCTATTTGCCACTCAAAGCAAAAAAAAATGAAATGTAACAAAGGATTCCTGGTGTACATCTAAACACGTGATGTTTTAACTACAAAGAGTCGTTTTAGAAGCAATTCTGACTGAATAAATGAATGGAAGTCAAATTGTTCATTTCAGACTGCAACCAGTGGAAAGATGTTCAAAAATGCTATTGTCACTCAAAATGACAAGAAAGTTACTTGTAACACAGGTTTCCAGCATATATGTGAAAACAAGTGATTACTGAGCTAGAAACAGTGTTTTTAGACGCGTTTAGGACTGCGAAAGCTGGAAACAGTCACAATGTTTATTTCAGACAGAAAAGTGCAAACATGTTCAACAATGCTATTTGCCACTCAAAGCAAAAAGAAAATGAAATGTAAGAAAGGATTCCTGATGTACATCTAAACACGTGATGTTTTAACTACAAAGAGTCGTTTTAGAAGCAATTCTGACTGAATAAATGAATGGAAGTCAAATTGTTCATTTCAGACTGCAACCAGTGGAAAGATGTTCAAAAATGCTATTGTCACTCAAAATGACAAGAAAGTTACTTGTAACACAGGTTTCCAGCATATATGTGAAAACAAGTGATTACTGAGCTAGAAACAGTGTTTTTAGACGCGTTTAGGACTGCGAAAGCTGGAAACAGTCACAATGTTTATTTCAGACAGAAAAGTGCAAACATGTTCAACAATGCTATTTGCCACTCAAAGCAACAAGAAAATGAAATGTAACAAAGGATTCCTGGCATACATCTAAACACGTGAGGTTTTAACTACAAAGAGTCGTTTTAGAAGCAATTCTGACTGAATAACTGAATGGAAGTCAAATTGTTCATTTCAGACTGCAACCAGTGGAAAGATGTTCAAAAATGCTATTGTCACTCAAAATGACAAGAAAGTTACTTGTAACACAGGTTTCCAGCATATATGTGAAAACAAGTGATTACTGAGCTAGAAACAGTGTTTTTAGACGCGTTTAGGACTGCGAAAGCTGGAAACAGTCACAATGTTTATTTCAGACAGAAAAGTGCAAACATGTTCAACAATGCTATTTGCCACTCAAAGCAAGAAGAAAATGAAATGTAACAAAGGATTCCTGGTGTACATCTAAACACGTGATGTTTTAACTACAAAGAGTCGTTTTAGAAGCAATTCTGACTGAATAAATGAATGGAAGTCAAATTGTTCATTTCAGACTGCAACCAGTGGAAAGATGTTCAAAAATGCTCTTTTCACTCAAAATGACAATAGAGTTACTTGTGCCACAGGTTTCCAGCATATATGTGAAAACAAGTGCTTACTTAGCTAGAAACAGTCGTTTTAGACGCATTTAGGACTGGAAAAGCTGAAAAAGGTCAAAATGTTTATTTCAGCCTGAAAAGTGCAAACATGTTCAACAATGCTATTTTCCACTCAAAGCCACAAATAGATGAAAAGTAACACAGGTTTCCTAGCATACATCTCAACACCTGAGGTTTTAACCACAAAGAGTCGTTTTAGAAGCAATTCTGACTGATATAACTGAAAGGAAGTCAAATTGTTCATTTCGGACTGAAACCAATGGAAACATGTTCAAAAATGCTCTTTTCACTCAAAATGACAATAGAGTTACTTGTGCCACAGGTTTCCAGCATATATGTGAAAACAAGTGCTTACTTAGCTAGAAACAGTCGTTTTAGACGCATTTAGGACTGGAAAAGCTGAAAAAGGTCAAAATGTTTATTTCAGACAGAAAAGTGCAAACATGTTCAACAATGCTATTTGCCACTCAAAGCAACAAGAAAATGAAATGTAACAAAGGATTCCTGGCATACATCTAAACACGTGATGTTTTAACTACAAAGAGTCGTTTTAGAAGCAATTCTGACTGAATAAATGAATGGAAGTCAAATTGTTCATTTCAGACTGCAACCAGTGGAAAGATGTTCAAAAATGCTATTGTCACTCAAAATGACAAGAAAGTTACTTGTAACACAGGTTTCCAGCATATATGTGAAAACAAGTGATTACTGAGCTAGAAACAGTGTTTTTAGACGCGTTTAGGACTGCGAAAGCTGGAAACAGTCACAATGTTTATTTCAGACAGAAAAGTGCAAACATGTTCAACAATGCTATTTGCCACTCAAAGCAACAAGAAAATGAAATGTAACAAAGGATTCCTGGTGTACATCTAAACACGTGATGTTTTAACTACAAAGAGTCGTTTTAGAAGCAATTCTGACTGAATAAATGAATGGAAGTCAAATTGTTCATTTCAGACTGCAACCAGTGGAAAGATGTTCAAAAATGCTATTGTCACTCAAAATGACAAGAAAGTTACTTGTAACACAGGTTTCCAGCATATATGTGAAAACAAGTGATTACTGAGCTAGAAACAGTGTTTTTAGACGCGTTTAGGACTGCGAAAGCTGGAAACAGTCACAATGTTTATTTCAGACAGAAAAGTGCAAACATGTTCAACAATGCTATTTGCCACTCAAAGCAACAAGAAAATGAAATGTAACAAAGGATTCCTGGTGTACATCTAAACACGTGATGTTTTAACTACAAAGAGTCGTTTTAGAAGCAATTCTGACTGAATAAATGAATGGAAGTCAAATTGTTCATTTCAGACTGCAACCAGTGGAAAGATGTTCAAAAATGCTATTGTCACTCAAAATGACAAGAAAGTTACTTGTAACACAGGTTTCCAGCATATATGTGAAAACAAGTGATTACTGAGCTAGAAACAGTGTTTTTAGACGCGTTTAGGACTGCGAAAGCTGGAAACAGTCACAATGTTTATTTCAGACAGAAAAGTGCAAACATGTTCAACAATGCTATTTGCCACTCAAAGCAAAAGGAAATGAAATGTAAGAAAGGATTCCTGGCATACATCTAAACACTTGAGGTTTTAACTACAAAGAGTCGTTTTAGAAGCAATTCTGACTGAATAAATGAATGGAAGTCAAATTGTTCATTTCAGACTGCAACCAGTGGAAAGATGTTCAAAAATGCTATTGTCACTCAAAATGACAAGAAAGTTACTTGTAACACAGGTTTCCAGCATATATGTGAAAACAAGTGATTACTGAGCTAGAAACAGTGTTTTTAGACGCGTTTAGGACTGCGAAAGCTGGAAACAGTCACAATGTTTATTTCAGACAGAAAAGTGCAAACATGTTCAACAATGCTATTTGCCACTCAAAGCAACAAGAAAATGAAATGTAACAAAGGATTCCTGGCATACATCTAAACACGTGAGGTTTTAACTACAAAGAGTCGTTTTAGAAGCAATTCTGACTGAATAAATGAATGGAAGTCAAATTGTTCATTTCAGACTGCAACCAGTGGAAAGATGTTCAAAAATGCTATTGTCACTCAAAATGACAAGAAAGTTACTTGTAACACAGGTTTCCAGCATATATGTGAAAACAAGTGATTACTGAGCTAGAAACAGTGTTTTTAGACGCGTTTAGGACTGCGAAAGCTGGAAACAGTCACAATGTTTATTTCAGACAGAAAAGTGCAAACATGTTCAACAATGCTATTTGCCACTCAAAGCAACAAGAAAATGAAATGTAAGAAAGGATTCCTGGCATACATCTAAACACATGAGGTTTTAACTACAAAGAGTCGTTTTAGAAGCAATTCTGACTGAATAAATGAATGGAAGTCAAATTGTTCATTTCAGACTGCAACCAGTGGAAAGATGTTCAAAAATGCTATTGTCACTCAAAATGACAATAGAGTTACTTGTGCCACAGGTTTCCAGCATATATGTGAAAACAAGTGCTTACTTAGCTAGAAACAGTCGTTTTAGACGCATTTAGGACTGGAAAAGCTGAAAAGGTCAAAATGTTTATTTCAGCCTGAAAAGTGCAAACATGTTCAACAATGCTATTTTCCACTCAAAGCCACAAATAGATGAAAAGTAACACAGGTTTCCTAGCATACATCTCAACACCTGAGGTTTTAACCACAAAGAGTCGTTTTAGAAGCAATTCTGACTGATATAACTGAAAGGAAGTCAACTTGTTCATTTCGGACTGAAACCAATGGAAACATGTTCAAAAATGCTCTTTTCACTCAAAATGACAATAGAGTTACTTGTGCCACAGGTTTCCAGCATATATGTGAAAACAAGTGCTTACTTAGCTAGAAACAGTCGTTTTAGACGCATTTAGGACTGGAAAAGCTGAAAAAGGTCAAAATGTTTATTTCAGCCTGAAAAGTGCAAACATGTTCAACAATGCTATTTTCCACTCAAAGCCACAAATAGATGAAAAGTAACACAGGTTTCCTAGCATACATCTCAACACCTGAGGTTTTAACCACAAAGAGTCGTTTTAGAAGCAATTCTGACTGATATAACTGAAAGGAAGTCAACTTGTTCATTTCGGACTGAAACCAATGGAAACATGTTCAAAAATGCTCTTTTCACTCAAAATGACAATAGAGTTACTTGTGCCACAGGTTTCCAGCATATATGTGAAAACAAGTGCTTACTTAGCTAGAAACAGTCGTTTTAGACGCATTTAGGACTGGAAAAGCTGAAAAAGGTCAAAATGTTTATTTCAGCCTGAAAAGTGCAAACATGTTCAACAATGCTATTTTCCACTCAAAGCCACAAATAGATGAAAAGTAACACAGGTTTCCTAGCATACATCTCAACACCTGAGGTTTTAACCACAAAGAGTCGTTTTAGAAGCAATTCTGACTGATATAACTGAAAGGAAGTCAACTTGTTCATTTCGGACTGAAACCAATGGAAACATGTTCAAAAATGCTCTTTTCACTCAAAATGACAATAGAGTTACTTGTGCCACAGGTTTCCAGCATATATGTGAAAACAAGTGCTTACTTAGCTAGAAACAGTCGTTTTAGACGCATTTAGGACTGGAAAAGCTGAAAAAGGTCAAAATGTTTATTTCAGCCTGAAAAGTGCAAACATGTTCAACAATGCTATTTTCCACTCAAAGCCACAAATAGATGAAAAGTAACACAGGTTTCCTAGCATACATCTCAACACCTGAGGTTTTAACCACAAAGAGTCGTTTTAGAAGCAATTCTGACTGATATAACTGAAAGGAAGTCAAATTGTTCATTTCGGACTGAAACCAATGGAAACATGTTCACAAATGCTCTTTTCACTCAAAATGACAATAGAGTTACTTGTGCCACAGGTTTCCAGCATATATGTGAAAACAAGTGCTTACTTAGCTAGAAACAGTCGTTTTAGACGCATTTAGGACTGGAAAAGCTGAAAAAGGTCAAAATGTTTATTTCAGCCTGAAAAGTGCAAACATGTTCAACAATGCTATTTTCCACTCAAAGCCACAAATAGATGAAAAGTAACACAGGTTTCCTAGCATACATCTCAACACCTGAGGTTTTAACCACAAAGAGTCGTTTTAGAAGCAATTCTGACTGATATAACTGAAAGGAAGTCAAATTGTTCATTTCGGACTGAAACCAATGGAAACATGTTCACAAATGCTCTTTTCACTCAAAATGACAATAGAGTTACTTGTGCCACAGGTTTCCAGCATATATGTGAAAACAAGTGCTTACTTAGCTAGAAACAGTCGTTTTAGACGCATTTAGGACTGGAAAAGCTGAAAAAGGTCAAAATGTTTATTTCAGCCTGAAAAGTGCAAACATGTTCAACAATGCTATTTTCCACTCAAAGCCACAAATAGATGAAAAGTAACACAGGTTTCCTAGCATACATCTCAACACCTGAGGTTTTAACCACAAAGAGTCGTTTTAGAAGCAATTCTGACTGATATAACTGAAAGGAAGTCAAATTGTTCATTTCGGACTGAAACCAATGGAAACATGTTCAAAAATGCTCTTTTCACTCAAAATGACAATAGAGTTACTTGTGCCACAGGTTTCCAGCATATATGTGAAAACAAGTGCTTACTTAGCTAGAAACAGTCGTTTTAGACGCATTTAGGACTGGAAAAGCTGAAAAAGGTCAAAATGTTTATTTCAGCCTGAAAAGTGCAAACATGTTCAACAATGCTATTTTCCACTCAAAGCCACAAATAGATGAAAAGTAACACAGGTTTCCTAGCATACATCTCAACACCTGAGGTTTTAACCACAAAGAGTCGTTTTAGAAGCAATTCTGACTGATATAACTGAAAGGAAGTCAAATTGTTCATTTCGGACTGAAACCAATGGAAACATGTTCAAAAATGCTCTTTTCACTCAAAATGACAATAGAGTTACTTGTGCCACAGGTTTCCAGCATATATGTGAAAACAAGTGCTTACTTAGCTAGAAACAGTCGTTTTAGACGCATTTAGGACTGGAAAAGCTGAAAAAGGTCAAAATGTTTATTTCAGCCTGAAAAGTGCAAACATGTTCAACAATGCTATTTTCCACTCAAAGCCACAAATAGATGAAAAGTAACACAGGTTTCCTAGCATACATCTCAACACCTGAGGTTTTAACCACAAAGAGTCGTTTTAGAAGCAATTCTGACTGATATAACTGAAAGGAAGTCAAATTGTTCATTTCGGACTGAAACCAATGGAAACATGTTCAAAAATGCTCTTTTCACTCAAAATGACAATAGAGTTACTTGTGCCACAGGTTTCCAGCATATATGTGAAAACAAGTGCTTACTTAGCTAGAAACAGTCGTTTTAGACGCATTTAGGACTGGAAAAGCTGAAAAAGGTCAAAATGTTTATTTCAGCCTGAAAAGTGCAAACATGTTCAACAATGCTATTTTCCACTCAAAGCCACAAATAGATGAAAAGTAACACAGGTTTCCTAGCATACATCTCAACACCTGAGGTTTTAACCACAAAGAGTCGTTTTAGAAGCAATTCTGACTGATATAACTGAAAGGAAGTCAAATTGTTCATTTCGGACTGAAACCAATGGAAACATGTTCAAAAATGCTCTTTTCACTCAAAATGACAATAGAGTTACTTGTGCCACAGGTTTCCAGCATATATGTGAAAACAAGTGCTTACTTAGCTAGAAACAGTCGTTTTAGACGCATTTAGGACTGGAAAAGCTGAA
This sequence comes from Antennarius maculatus, assembly GCA_013358685.1. Classification (NCBI taxonomy): domain Eukaryota; kingdom Metazoa; phylum Chordata; class Actinopteri; order Lophiiformes; family Antennariidae; genus Antennarius; species Antennarius maculatus. The sequence goes on along the minus strand of CM023622.1, from coordinate 4,522,866 downwards.
AAAGGTCAAAATGTTTATTTCAGCCTGAAAAGTGCAAACATGTTCAACAATGCTATTTTCCACTCAAAGCCACAAATAGATGAAAAGTAACACAGGTTTCCTAGCATACATCTCAACACCTGAGGTTTTAACCACAAAGAGTCGTTTTAGAAGCAATTCTGACTGATATAACTGAAAGGAAGTCAAATTGTTCATTTCGGACTGAAACCAATGGAAACATGTTCACAAATGCTCTTTTCACTCAAAATGACAATAGAGTTACTTGTGCCACAGGTTTCCAGCATATATGTGAAAACAAGTGCTTACTTAGCTAGAAACAGTCGTTTTAGACGCATTTAGGACTGGAAAAGCTGAAAAAGGTCAAAATGTTTATTTCAGCCTGAAAAGTGCAAACATGTTCAACAATGCTATTTTCCACTCAAAGCCACAAATAGATGAAAAGTAACACAGGTTTCCTAGCATACATCTCAACACCTGAGGTTTTAACCACAAAGAGTCGTTTTAGAAGCAATTCTGACTGATATAACTGAAAGGAAGTCAAATTGTTCATTTCGGACTGAAACCAATGGAAACATGTTCAAAAATGCTCTTTTCACTCAAAATGACAATAGAGTTACTTGTGCCACAGGTTTCCAGCATATATGTGAAAACAAGTGCTTACTTAGCTAGAAACAGTCGTTTTAGACGCATTTAGGACTGGAAAAGCTGGAAACAGTCACAATGTTTATTTCAGACAGAAAAGTGCAAACATGTTCAACAATGCTATTTGCCACTCAAAGCAACAAGAAAATGAAATGTAACAAAGGATTCCTGGTATACATCTAAACACGTGATGTTTTAACTACAAAGAGTCGTTTTAGAAGCAATTCTGACTGAATAAATGAATGGAAGTCAAATTGTTCATTTCAGACTGCAACCAGTGGAAAGATGTTCAAAAATGCTATTGTCACTCAAAATGACAAGAAAGTTACTTGTAACACAGGTTTCCAGCATATATGTGAAAACAAGTGATTACTGAGCTAGAAACAGTGTTTTTAGACGCGTTTAGGACTGCGAAAGCTGGAAACAGTCACAATGTTTATTTCAGACAGAAAAGTGCAAACATGTTCAACAATGCTATTTGCCACTCAAAGCAACAAGAAAATGAAATGTAACAAAGGATTCCTGGCATACATCTAAACACGTGAGGTTTTAACTACAAAGAGTCGTTTTAGAAGCAATTCTGACTGAATAAATGAATGGAAGTCAAATTGTTCATTTCAGACTGCAACCAGTGGAAAGATGTTCAAAAATGCTATTGTCACTCAAAATGACAAGAAAGTTACTTGTAACACAGGTTTCCAGCATATATGTGAAAACAAGTGATTACTGAGCTAGAAACAGTGTTTTTAGACGCGTTTAGGACTGCGAAAGCTGGAAACAGTCACAATGTTTATTTCAGACAGAAAAGTGCAAACATGTTCAACAATGCTATTTGCCACTCAAAGCAAAAGGAAAATGAAATGTAACAAAGGATTCCTGGTGTACATCTAAACACGTGATGTTTTAACTACAAAGAGTCGTTTTAGAAGCAATTCTGACTGAATAAATGAATGGAAGTCAAATTGTTCATTTCAGACTGCAACCAGTGGAAAGATGTTCAAAAATGCTATTGTCACTCAAAATGACAAGAAAGTTACTTGTAACACAGGTTTCCAGCATATATGT
>CM023622.1:4379136-4520959 GCA_013358685.1 Antennarius maculatus | reverse complement strand
TGCGAAAGCTGGACACAGTCACAATGTTTATTTCAGACAGAAAAGTGCAAACATGTTCAACAATGCTATTTGCCACTCAAAGCAACAAGAAAATGAAATGTAACAAAGGATTCCTTGCATACATCTAAACACGTGAGGTTTTAACTACAAAGAGTCGTTTTAGAAGCAATTCTGACTGAATGACAGAAGAAGTCAAATTGTTCATTTCAGACTGCAACCAGTGGAAAGATGTTCAAAAATGCTATTGTCACTCAAAATGACAAGAAAGTTACTTGTAACACAGGTTTCCAGCACATATGTGAAAACAAGTGATTACTGAGCTAGAAACAGTGTTTTTAGACGCGTTTAGGACTGCGAAAGCTGGAAACAGTCACAATGTTTATTTCAGACAGAAAAGTGCAAACATGTTCAAAAATGCTATTTGCCACTCAAAGCAAGAAGAAAATGAAATGTAACAAAGGATTCCTGGTGTACATCTAAACACGTGATGTTTTAACTACAAAGAGTCGTTTTAGAAGCAATTCTGACTGAATAAATTAATGGAAGTCAAATTGTTCATTTCAGACTGCAACCAGTGGAAAGATGTTCAACAATGCTATTGTCACTCAAAGACACGTTTCAGATTGAAAAGTCAAAATGTTGACTTCAGACTGAAACCCTTTAAGAATGCTATTCTCCACTCAAAGCGACAAAGAAATGAAATGTAACACAGGTTTCCTAGTATACATCTTATCACATGAGGTTTTAACCACAAAGAGTCGTTTTAGAAGCAATTTTGACTAAAAGTGCAAACATGTTCTGCAATAATATTTTCCATGTATATTTATATATGAACACAAGTGAATTCTTCGCTACAAACAGGCGTTTTAGACGAGTTTTGGACTGAAATGGCTGAAATGAAGTCAAAATGTTGATTTCAGATTGAAAACATGTTCAACAATGCAATATTCCACTTAAAGCGACAAATAAACTGTAAAGCAGGTTTCCTAGCATACATCTTATCACATGAGGTTTTAACCACAAAAAGTCACTTTAGAAGCAATTGTAACTGAAAAGTGCAAACATGTTCAGCAATACATTTTTCCTTCATGTGTTACAACAAGTGACTTCTTAGCTAGAAACAGTTTTGTTATAGACCCGATTTGGACTGAAAAGCTGAAATAAAGTCAAAATGTTGTTTTCAGACTGAGAAGTCTGAAACCTGCTTCACAGTTTATTTATTTGACGTTTTCAGCAGAAAATAGCACTGTTGAATATGTTTTCAGTCTGAAATCAACATTTTGACTTTATTTCAGCCTTTTCAGTCCTAAACGCGTTTAAAACGACTGTTTCTAGTTAACATAAGAAGGAAACAAGTGTTACAGATCAGTTTCATGTTAATTTTAAGATCATTGTTGATCAATTTTTGACTGCTTTCACTCCGATAACAAGTGTTTGACTTCATTACAGCTATTTCTTTAAAAACTGATCTAAAACATTTATTTAAACAAAAAATTCACATGTTCAGATATATCCTGGAAACCTATGTTACAAGTAGCTTTCTAGTCATTTTAAGTGACAATTATATTTTTGAACATGTTTCAGTCCAAAATGAACACTTTGACTTCATTTCTTTTTTTTTTTAGTCAAAATTGCTTCTAAAACAAACAAACCTCACATGTTGAGATGTATATTAGGAAACCTGTGTCACATTTAATTTTTGTCATTTTGAGTGGAAAATAGCATTGTTGAACATGTTTGCACTTTTCAATCTGAAATCAACATTGCGACTTTAATTTTTTTTCGCCCTTTCAGTCCTAAACCCGTCTAAAACAACTTTTCTAGCTAAGAAGTCACTTGTTTTAACATAAGAAGGGATTAAATGTTACAGATCAGTTCCATGTTAATTTTCATTGACAAGATCATTGTTAAACGATTTTGGCCTGCTTTCACTTTCAGCTATTTCAGTTAAAAACTGCTGGAAACATTTATTTTAAACTGCTCACATGTTCAGATATATGCTGGAAACCTGTGGTACAAGTAACTTTCTTGTCATTTTGAGTGACAATAGCGTTTTTGAACATGTTTCCACTGGTTTCAGTCTGAAATGAACAATTTGACTTCCTTTCAGTTATTTTAGTCAGAATTGCTTCTAAAACGACTCTTTGTAGTTAAAACCTCAAGTGTTTACATGCATGCTAGGAAACCTGTGTCACAGTTTATTTATTTGTCGCTTTGAGTGGCAAATAGCATTGTTGAACATGTTTGCACTTTTCAGTTTGAAATAAACATTTTGACTTTTTTTCAGCCTTTCCAGTCCTAAACGCGTCTAAAAAGACTGTTTCTAGCTAAGAAGTCACTTTTTTTCTCAAATGAAGGAAAGTTACATGGAAAAAAGCATTGCTGGACATGTTTGCATTTTTCAGTCTGAAATCAACATTTTTACTTCATTTTAGCTATTCCGGTCAGAAATGCGTCTAAATCAACTGTTTCTAGCTAAGAAGTCACTTGTTTTAACACAAGAAGGAAACAAATGTTACAGATCAGTTTCATGTTAATTTTAAGTGACAAGATCAATTTTGGACTGTTTTCACTCTGATAACAAGTGTTTGACTTCATTACAGCTATTTCAGTAAGAAACCGCTGGAAACATTTATTTTAAACTGAAAATTCACACGTTCAGATGTATGCTGGAAACCTGTGTTACAAGTAAGTTTAATTTCATTTTGAGTGAAAATAGCATCTTTGAACTTGTTTCCTCTGGTTTCAGTCTTAAATTAACACTGACTTCATTTCAGTTATTTCAGAAAGAATTGCTTCGAAAACAACACTTTGTAGTTAAAACCTCACGCGTTAAGATGTGCGCTCCTAGCTGTAGTACAGGTTATTTATTTGTCATTTTGAGTGGAAAAAAGCATTGCTAAACATGTTTGGACTTTTCAGTCTGAAATCAACATTTTGAATTCATTTTAGCTATTCCAGTCAGAAACGCATCTAAAACGGCTTTTAGTCCTAGCTAAGAAGTCACATGTTTTAACACAAGAAAGAAAGTGTTACAGATCAGTTTCATCTTAATTTTAAGTGACAAGGTCATTGTTGAACAATTTTGGACTGGTTTCACTCTGATAACAAGTGTTTGACTTCATTACAGCCGCCAGGCAGCTAGCGCAGAACTTTGTGTATAATGTTCAATTACAGAGAGGAGCAGCAGAAATCAAAAAGCACAGGAAGCTGCAGCTCCCATAAACAAACAGCAGTGGCTCGCACAGGGAGCAACCAAGTCAAAACTAGATGGGATTTGGAGATCACAGGATGCACCTATTACTATGCCAACAAAGTCATCATTCAGTAACCAGGCTTCAGAACACGATTCAGTTAAACTGGTGGCATCCTTACCTGAGTGACATTTGTAAATATTTTGTAAATACTTGTGAATTTGTCTGAAATCCAATCCAATGATGACACTGAAGACTGGGATGGGAAGCTTCCCAGCCCAAATTACCCATGGAAAGAAGTCGTAACTGATTACACTGACATGGGATCTGACAACAAAGTTCGGGGGTATAGATACCTCTTGGTTGCAGTAGACACCTTTTCCAGATGGGTTGAAGCCATTCATACCAAAAAAGGAAACGGCCAAAGAGGTAATTAAAGGGGTTACAGGGGATTTGATCCCAAGATATGGCCTATCTAGAATAATCAGATCTGACAACGAATCATATTTTAGCAGTGAAAATATCCAGGAAGTGGAGAAATATTTTGGCATCCAGCACCATGGTGCCGTATGTCACCCTCAGTCTCAAAGCCTAGTTGAAAGAGCCAATCGAACTATCAACGATCTCTCCATAGCTTCCTCGCCCCAAATTGGGCAGAAAGATGTGCACTTGTGTGTCTCATTTCTCTCATACAGATTTACAATGTGTCCAAGGCTGAGGTAACGACATGGTCACACCTGAGCTCCTACACCATGATGCTAGATGACAGTCCAGTCTACATAAGATGCTATTGGCATCCCACGCAGAGTTCCAGAGGAGTATAAATTGACAAATCAAATTACAGGTGACTGAGTCAGTCATTGTTTGGATCACCCCCGATAAAAACATTGACAGGATTAATTATGTTCGTTACAACATTCGACATCTGACAAATTTCACTAGAAACGGATTTGAAGCTGTACATTCTAAATTGTCTGCCACCTCATTTGTTACTTATCAAAATAGTGTAGTGGGGTGCAGTTTTTCTTAAGACAGGACAAAGTATATAAGATATTTATTTGTCAATTCAAATCATACATAGGTTTAGGAGAAGTCCATCGATGATATAAACAGACAGACAAGTTCAACAAATACTTATCTAATTATAACGAGATCTCTGGTCACATCACTGCAGCAGGACCTGAAACCCTTCTTCTGTATTAACTGATCTTTTCATGGTCTTTATAGCCAAGCTCTGCTGTGTGTGTGTGTGTGTGTGTGTGCAGACCTGAGTGGGGGTTATTGGAAGTCCTGGAGACTGACTACCATATAGGCCCGAATATATAAGACGACCCTGATTATAAGACGACCCCCTCTTTTTCAAGACTCAGGTTTGAAAAAAAACTTTTTGAACACCAAATTTAATTTTTATACAGAAAATAATTACAGTACATTTGAAACAAATGATCATAACAATATATTCGAGAGAGAAAAAGCATGTTATTTTGCCTCATTCAAATCATACAAAAACTGTCTATCACATCTCGAGCTCTTGGAAGCAGCCGCTCTGAGGACCACGGAAAGCTTTTCTCTGACTGAGCATTTTTTAGGCGATCTTTTTGAGCTCTCCATCTCCGTACATTACACTCTGTGACACCATATTTCACAGCCGCTTTGCAATTGTTTGAAGACCCTGCCTCATTTATGCATCATAACTTCTCTCAGCTGCCGGTTAACCTGGACGATTTTCGACCCACTTTTCTCCAGATTGTCGCTACGTTTCTCCATTTTCTGTTATCTCTTCTCGTATTTTCTTCTCTTTTCTTACTGTTATTTTTATTTTTCTTCTTCTTGACAGTGGTTTGCTTTGTCCAGGGGACTTAGTTCAGCGTTCGCTTTAAAGATATCTGGCACCATCTAGCGTTGTGAATGGGTATAATGTCTAGAACCCAAATGTAAGACGACCCCCACTTTTTCAGTCTTATTTCAGTGCAAAAAACACCGTCTTATATTCAGGCCAATATGGTAATTTTAGAGTGTCACAACTGTTCTCCCCTCCTTGAGTCGTCACCTTATTGTGGTGGAGGGGAATGTGTGTCCCAATGACACATAAAAATAAAACTTTCCTGGTGGCTGGGCCTGCACCCATGAGGCCCAGTCGGGCACAGCCCGAAAGGACAATGTGGGCCCCCCTTCCCATGGGCTCACCACCTGTGGGAGGGGCCATAGGGGTCGGGTACATTGTGAGCTGGGCGGTGGCCGAAGGCGGGAACCTTGGTGATACGATCCCCGGCTACAGAAGCTGGCTCTTGGGACGTGGAATGTCACCTTTCTGGCAGAGAAGGAGCCCGAGCTGGTGTGTGAGGTCGAGAAGTTCCGACTAGATATAGTTGGGCTCACCTCCACACACAGCTTGGGCTCTGGTACTAATCCTCTCGAGAGGGGTTGGACTTTCTTCCACCCTGGAGTTGCCCATGGTGAGAGACGCCGAGCAGATGTGGGTATACTTATAGCCCCCCGGCTTGGCGCTTGTACAATGGGGTTCACCCCAGTGGACTAGAGGGGAGCCTCCCTCTGCCTTCGGGTGGGGGGACAGGTCCTGACTGTTGTTTGTGCTTATGCACCAAACAGCAGTTCAGAGTACCCACCCTTTTTGGGGTCTTTGGAGGGGGTGCTGCAGAGCGCTCCCACTGGGGACTCCATCGTTCTGCTGGGGGACTTCAATGCTCACATGGGCAATGACAGTGAGACCTGGGAGGACGTGATTGGGAGGAACGGCCCCCCCAAACAGAACCCGAGTGGGGGTTCAGTTATTGGACATCTGTGCTCGTCACAGATTGACCATAACGAACACCATGTTCAGACATAAGGGTGTCCATTGTGCACTTGGCACCAGGACATCCCAGGCCGCAGTTCGATGATCGACTTTGTGGTCGTGTCATTGGCCTTGTGGCCGCATGTCTTGGACACTTGGGTGAAGAGAGGGACGGAGCTGTCAACCGATCACCACCTGGTGGTGTATTGGCTCTGATTGTGGGAGAAGATGCCAGTCCGACCTGGCAGACCCAAATGTATTGTTAGGGTCAGCTGGGAACACCTGGCGGAATCCCCTGTCAGAAGGAGTTTCAACTCCCACCTCCGGCAGAACTTCACCCACGTCCCGGGGGAGGCAAGGGACATCGAGTCTGAGTGGACCATGTTCCGTGCCTCCATTGTTGAGGCGGCCGACCCCAGCTATGGCCGTAAGGTGGTCGGTACCTGTCGTGGCGGCAACCCCCGAACCCGTTGGTGGACACCGGCGGTAAGGGATGCCGTCAAGCTGAAGAGGGAGTCCTATCGGGCCTTTTTGGCCTGTGGGACTCCTGAGGCAGCTGTGGGTACCAGCTGGCCAAGCGGAATGCAGCTTTGGTGGTTGCAGAGGCAAAAACTCGGGCATGGGAGTTCTGTGAGGCCTTTGAGGACGACTTCCAGACGGCTTCGAGGAAATTCTGGTCCACCATCAGACGTCTCAGGAGGTGGAAGCAGTGCAGCATCAACACTGTGTATAGTGGGGATGGGGTGCTGCTGACCTCAACTTGGGACGTTGTGACTCGGTGGGGAGAATACTTCGAAGACCTCCTCAATTCCACCGACACGCCTTCCCATGAGGAAGCAGAGTCTGGGTTCTCTGAGACAGGCTCTCCTATCTCTGGGGTTGAGGTCACCGAGGTGATTAAAAAGCTCCTCGGTGGCAGGGCCCCGGGGGTGGATGAGATCCTCCCGGAGTTCTTAAAGGCTCTGGATGTTGTGGGGCTGTCCTGGTTGACACGCCTCTGCAACATTGCGTGCACATTGGGGACAGTGCCTCTGGATTGGCAGACTGGGGTGGTGGTCCCCCTTTTTAAGAAGGGGGACTGGAGGGTGTGTTCCAACTACAGGGGGATCACACTGCTCAGCCTCCCTGGCAAGGTCTATTTAGGGGTTCTGGAGAGGAGGGTCCGTCGGGAAGTCGAATCTCGGATTCAGGAGGAGCAATGTGGTTTTCGTCCTGGCCGTGGAACAGTGGACCAGCTCTACACCCTCTGCAGGGTCCTTGAGGGGGCATGGGAGTTCGCCCAACCAGTCTACATGTGTTTTGTGGACTTGGAGAAGGCGTTCGACCGTGTTCCTCAGGGGGTTCTGTGGGGTTGCTTCGGGAGTATGGGGTACCAAACCACTTGATAAGGGCTGTTCGGTCCCCCTACGACCGATGTCAGAGTTTGGTCCGCATTGCTGGTAGTAAGTCGGATTCGTTTCCAGTGACGGTTGAACTCCACCAAGGCTGCTCTTTGTCACCGATTCTGTTCATAACTTTTATGGACAGAATTTCTAGGCACAGCCAAGGCGTTGAGGGTGTCCGGTTTGGTGACCTCAGTGTTGCATCTCTGCTTTTTGCAGACGTGGTACTGTTGGCTTCATCAAGCCGTGATCTCCAACTCTCACTGGAGCGGTTCGCAGCCAAGTGTGAAGCGGTTGGGATGAGAATCAGTATCTCCAAATCTGAGACCATGGTCCTCAGTCGGAAAAGGGTGGAGTGCCCTCTCCGGGTTGGGGATGAGATCTTGCCCCAAGTGGAGGAGTTCAAGTATCTCGGGGTCTCGTTCACGAATGAGGGTACGCTGGAACGGGAGATCGACAGGCGGATCGGTGCAGCGTCTGCAGTGATGCGGACTCTGTATCGGTCTGTCGTGGTGAAGAAGGAGCTGAGCCGAAAGGCAAAGCTCTCGATTTACCGGTCGATCTACGTTCCTGCCCTCACCTATGGTCACGAGCTGTGGGTCGTGACCGAAAGAGATCCCAGATACAAACGGCCGAAATGAGTTTCCTCCGCAGGGTATCCGGGCTCTCCATTTGAGATAGGGTGAGAAGTTTGGTCATCCGGAAGGGAGTCAGAGTCAAGCCACTGCTCCTCCACATCAAGAGGAGCCAGATGAGGTGGCTCAGGCATCTGGTTAGGATGCCTCCTGGACGCCTCCCTGGTGAGGTGTTCCGGGCACGTCCTACTGGGAGGAGGCCTTGGGGATGACCCAGGATACGCTGGAAAGACTGTGTCTCCCAGATGGCCTGGGAACGCCTTTGGATTCTCCTGGAGGAGCTGGACGACGTGGCTAGGGAGAGGGAAGTCTGGGCTTGCCTGCTTAAGCTGCTGCCCCCGCGACCTGACCCCGGATAAGCGGAAGAAGATGGATGGATGGATGGATGAATGGATGGATGGATGGATGGATGGATGGATGGATGGATGGATGGATGGATAACTGTTCCAACAATTTTCACGTTTTCGAGCAGAGTCCAAACAGCAGGAACGACACAGAAAACATCAATGAATTCTGAGTGAAACTAGCTGGCTAGCACGAACAGTATGTCCAGCTACGGTTTCCATTTGGAATGGGACAATCGATGTAGTATCCAAAATACTCTCGGGCATCTGAAAAAAACGGTCTTCAAGTAACTACATACAGTATAGTTCTGTTCATGTAGTCAGCTAACAGAACTATTACTTGTCTAAAAAGATTTTCTTCACTTACCCTTCAGACAGGTGCCTTTCCTTGTTAGCTCCTTTCCCAATCTCACAATTAGTTAGCTTTCTTCCTCCAGTTAGCCTGCTAACATTCATTCATGGCTTTGCAATGCCTTCCCAGCGCAATCCATGATTTGCCAACACAAAGTCGTTACTATGTTGGGTATGCTTGGTTTATAATACCAATACATTTATTTTCATATGTTTGATATGAAGTCTGATATTAATGTGGAATTTCCACAGGTTCCCACTAGTAAAGTATAAAAATAAAACTTTCCTAATTCTTCAGATTTGAATTGTAAGAGCATTGGCTATTTTATACAGTTGAAAAAAGCTCATTTGACATGTGGTGGTAAAACATATTGATTGCATGCAGCAGGCGTGGAGCGTATGTGTGCTTTACCCCAAGCTGATGAGTCACTGAATCCTTTTCCACAACCAGCGACACTAAATCAGACATGCTTTACTTCTGCTGCTGCACGCATTTAAATACAAACTCACACGTTCACACATTTAGAAAAGTCTATCATCAATAACCGCTTTATTCCTGTTACTCATCCATATATCATTGCTCATCCCTAGTGTCTTCATCCTGTTCTGCACAAAGGGGATGGGATGAATTACACCAGACAACATGCAGCTGTGCGCCATTAAAAAGTGTCAATGCTCAGTGAGCTGAAATTCAGCAAATGGGTCTGGGTCATTCGTGGTGGCTTCATACAGCAGATGCTAAAGTTAAACGCTCATGATAACTCCTCACAATTTCATTATTTTTAGCACTAAACTTAACATCTCATACCAAAATAGACTCTGAGGACATGGTTCTTCTGTAAGGAGACAATTCAATGTTCTGCTAAAATGAATCTGTGGGCTGGGCTGGGCTGTCATCTAATATTAGCACATCAGACATCCATTAATCTGATTTATGTGTGAATTCAGCTGAACTCCTCCCTCAGGCCTCTGACCGATATAACAGTGTACTGTCAGCTTGCTTTTTGTGGAAAAAAGAAATGACGATGTGTGAAATTTCCTACATAATCCAAATGTTACTAATGTTCCTGCTGTTCCTCTTTGATGCTCTGCTTGCATCTGACCAGAAGTGCTTGAATTTCTTAGATTAGCATCCGTAAAAGTAGCATGTGAGAGTATGTCTGTATCTCAGTGTGTCAAATTCTGCAAGAGGAAAATTAGTAGCCATGGTTAGACAGCATCTACCATCTTTAATCGCCACAGTCCTAAAATTCTTCCCCATTACTGCCTCCCTGTCCCACATCCCTCACTACTACTTCTGATATTCTGGATCCCATCTCTCACCTTATACCATCATTCCCTAATGTGTTTCCTCACTCCTTTTCTTTTCTCTTTTCATCCATCTCTCTTTGTGTCTCCTCTCCTCACACTCAGGCGAGGAAAAATGGTGATAGTGATCTCCATGGAGACAGCCCAGCAACAGGCTTGATGCTGGCATCCAATAAGAACCTGTTCCTGCTCTGCATCTCATCCAATGGGAGAGACAAGGGTGGGGCGTGTACAGGGGGTTTGTGGGCCCATCAAGGTGAATGTTCAGGGAGGCGTGATCAGGACCATTTACTTCCTGGTTTGACTGGGAATATCAGCATCTGCATGTGTGTGGATTTCTGTGTTGGGGAGGGAGGTGAGAATCACTAAATATGCAGTGACTACATGAATGGGGCAATAATTCTTCCACCTGTCGGTTAGCAAGACTGATGACACACATTATAAAGCTGCTCTCTATTTCCATCAGGCTCACTGAAGTCCTTCAATTGTCTGGGATTTTGATTCTTCTGGTAATATTCCCTTCATCTAGGTCACTTATTGTGACAGAATTAAATGCAGAATTAAAAGGGCTCTTGTCCCTATGTGCTGCAAGCCACAAAGTGAGATGAGTTTATGAGCTGGTTCCACTCAGCCCACCAGACCGTCAGCAGTGGGCTGTTCCTGTTGCGATAAGTGTTTCTGTCATTTCCTGTTGTGTTTGTTTGCCTGCGTCATTTTAGTTTACTGTTGTTTCCTAATCACTGTTAGAATCTCGTGTCATTTTAGAAAATTAGAAGAAGCTAGTTCTTACTTTCCAGCTGAAAACTTGATAGCAAAAGCCATCAAGTATTTCGACTAACCTTTTACGAGTTGTTTATTATAAGGGTAATCTGCCATGGTTCAGAGCTTGCTTAGCTTATTTCAGCTGCTAACCATGGCTACGCTTCCTTCTCTCCACTCTCCTCCCTCTCCCTCTCTATGCTGCTCAGTGTGTGCTAGAATAATGTGCGTAAGTTATCTCATATTTACTCATTACAATCCTTTATTTTTTGTAATCCATACCATATGAATGTGTACCTGTGTGTGTGAGTGTCTTGCCATGTACTGAGTTATGTTTAGGCAGAGGTCAGAAAGTTGCAGCTGAGGTTGCAGCCGGTGACTCGTTTAAGATGTAAACTTTGACTTGCTGAAGAAGAAAATACCATAACAGGAAGAGGTTGTTACTCTGTTGTGACATTATACCATATACGACGCATTGCTGATATTTTTTATCCCCATCCTTTAGGACACATTATAAGCAGGGACCACCCAAACGCAATAAAAAGAGAGGGTTTGGCTGGATGCTCAGAGCAGGGTCGAGATCTGTAACTGAGCACATCTCTGTCCGTTCTCCTCGTGAGTAAAAAATACAACTGTTGTCTTCTCCTTTTTGTGAGTGTTTTCAATGTTCTGGTGTTTGAACCTGACAGTGTGTCTGATGTTTAATTTTTCCACTGCTTCCTTCAGCGAAAAGTATGCACAGAGTGTAGTGCTTTTTCTCTGATGGAAGCAAGGCTTAGTCAATTGGAAGCAGTGGTCCGCTCCATGACCGAAAATATGGCTGTGCCACCTGGCCAGGTAGCTTTAGCCGGAGCGTTAGCCACTCCCCAGGTCAGGTCAGCCGACTTCCAGCAGCTCCCGAGCAGGAGCAGGAGCAGGTGACTGTTTGAAGGAAACATAGTTGCAGGCAACCATTTCATGTATCGAACATCTTTACCCCGCTCAGCGACACACCCGCTGAGAAAGTACTCTGGTCTTTGCCAGCTCTATGGTGCGGCATGTTCAACTAACGACACCAGCGACCATAGTGCAAGTGGATGTATCCCGGGTGCCAGAGCAGGCGACATCGAGTTATTTCTAAAACTGCTGGCTAATAATAAACGTAAATATACAGACCTGATCAAATTTTTAAGACCAGTTGAAAGATTGCAAGAATTTTCATTTTGCACTGTTCGATCTTAAGAAGAACCTAAGTAGTAATTCAAAATGCAAAAAGAAGAAACGGGAGTGAAACAAAAAAAAATTGAATAAGGAATTTATTGTGAACAACCATTGAACTGAAATAGGCTGTTCATCAGCTGATCAAAAGTTTAAGACCACATCTCAAAAAAACCCAAAACACCACTGTAAAATAGAAATAACATTTCCAAAAATGCACTTGCGTAGCTGCGGCATTCTTTTTGAAAAGTCAAAAAAGTGTTTTGGCATGCTTGATGCTTTATCCAGGAAGTTAGTGGAAATGTTGCTCCAAGTGGTGAAGATGGCTTCATGGAGGGCATCCATGATCTGGAACTGGTGTCCATTTTTGTAAACTTTCCTTGCCATTCAACCCCAAATGTTCTCAGTTGGATTTAGATCAGGTTGACTCAAAAGAGGAATGTTATTTCTCTGGCAGAAATCATGTGTCAGTCGTGTGCTGTGCACTGCAACATTGTCCTGTGTAAAAGCCCAGTCCTGTTGAAAAGCCCAGTCATTACCACACAGACTATGGCCGTCAGTCCTGCAAAAAAGGTTTATACTAGTAATTTATCAGATCATGCTATTTCTAAATTCAGGGAAGAAATCCCAAGTATGGTTAATTTAATCCCGCTGAACTACACAGTGGGCCATTTTCCAAACTCTTAATGTTAGTCCATCTCAAATTGATGAGTTTATTGATAATACAACAGACTCTCTGCGAAAAACCTTAGATTTAATTGTTCCAGTAAAAAATAAGACTATAAAACAAAGGATGCATAAAACAAGGTTTAATTCTCATACCCACCAATTAAAGCAGCATTCCCGAAAACTTAAGAGGAAATGGCATTCTACTAAACTAGGAAAACACCGCTAGGATAGATTTTAACATACTCCTCCTCACTTACAAAGCCCTTCATGGCCAGGCATGGACCTATCTGAAGGAACTTTTAGTTCCATATAATCCATCTAGAGCATTACGCTCTCAACATACTGGCCTACTGGTGGTTCCTAGAATATACAAAAGTAGGACGGGGGCCAGAGCCTTTAGCTATCAAGCCCCTCTGTTGTGGAACCACCTCCTTTCCTCAGTTCGGGAGGCAGACAACCTCTCATTATTTAAGACTAGACTTAAATAATGAGAGGTTGTGGGGACCGGAGCAGGCTGGCGTCCCAGCACTGGGACCGGAGCAGGCTGGCATCTGGGCGCGGGGACCGGAGCAGCTGGCTTCCGGGCACGGGGACAAGACGCGCCCAGCTCTCCGCAACCTGCCACAGCAGATGTGGCGAGTATAAAAGAAAATGGATTAATGGATGGAGCCCAAATTCACAAGTGAGTTTGTCTCTGAGGGCTTGACAATCTGTAACACCCTCTACCCATGAACCCTCCAAACATGTATGGAAAAACTATAAAACACGGAGAGAAACCGAGAAGCCTCTGCAAGAATCACAAATGAGGGATCCCTCTCCCTCTGATAGACAGACGGACGGACGGACGGACGGATGGACGGACAGACAGACGGACAGACAGATACTTTATTAATCCTGGAGGAAATTGTACAGGTCCACTGCTCAGGCATACATAATGAATAAATACTGGATAAACAACAGGAGAACAGAAAGAAACAGTGACACCACAGGACAGGACATACCACAAGACATACACTACACTAACAGACACATACAGTACTAACAAGACATATGCTAAACTAAAATATAAACAGTAAAATCTCTGACGGGTAAAAATGCAACAGAACGTACAGAGCACAACAAAAATGACAGTCATCACAAGTTCCTGTACCTGTGAAGAGTTATACACAGTTGCAGGAACCCTATAGTAATCCAAGTCATCTTTCTACCGGATATCAGGTAGCTAGCATAAACACCAGAAAGTTATGAAATTGTAAGGTGGTGGAACTCTGGGTGAAGTTATTGACATGAAAACTGATTGATGGCAGAATGTGAGAGAATAGAAGTAGAGGGAAAATTAGGGAGAGGGGCTCGGTGACTCATGAGAAGACCCCCAGGCGTCTCGTCTAGCCAGTAGGATGATAAGGCACTAAGACTTCCTTTACATATGAAGCAGCCTGGCTATTTGGTGTTTTGTGAGGAAGCAGGAGGATCTATTCTATTCTAGCTCTATTTCAGATTGCCTTGCAAGCCAATGGAAAGAAGCTAAAACAGGAGAAAAATTATCACTTTTAGTTGTTTTAGTCAGTATGAGTCAGAATTTGGATCAGCTTGAGGGTTGTGGTGGGGGTTTCGTTTTCCTTAAGACAGGACACAGTGTATTAAACACAAGATATTTAATTTGTCAATTCAAATCATGCATAGGTTGAGTAGCAGTACAGTAATATCATCCAATAATAATTTCATCAATGATATTAACAAACAGACAAGTTCAACAAATACTTATCTAAGCATGATGAGAGCTCTGGAGACGATGAATGGTCCATTGAGGTGTTGTTACAGAATATTCTGGGTACAGGAAAAACTTTACAGATGACAGCTGAAGCAGGGTTCCAGGTACAAAATATGAAAAGAATCACACATCATTTATACTCTAAAGGCGTGACTAGGGGGAGGTATTAACCTCGGCTCATCTGCTTTCAACCAGTTCATTACATAATCAGTCACGTGAACCCCCTGAGGACACATCTGCTGCAGACATTCTTTGGATGACCCAAGTTTCCATTGTTATGCTGATGACACACAACTCTACATGTCCATACAAGGAGATGATCGATCTGAATTAATTAAACTAGAGGCCTGTCTTTCTGCCGTGAATAGTTGGATGTCCAGTAATTTCTTGCTCCTAAACCCAGACAAAACAGAGATGTTAATCATTCGCCCTGCCCGACATAGAAACCAATTTCAACAACTAACAATATCTGTAGATAACTGTTTAATAACCCAAAGTTCAACAGTCAAGAATCTTGGAGTAACGTTAGATTCAACTCTCTCCTTTGACCAGCATATTAAAGAGGTGACAAAGATCGCCTTCTTTCATCCACGTAATATCTCCAAAATTAGGTCCTCTCTAGCTATGGCTGATGCAGAAATTTTAATTTATTCCTTTGTGTCCTCTAGACGTGACTATTGTAATGTTCTGTTATCGGGGTTGCCTCGGTCTAGTACTAAGGGCCTTCAGATGGTTCAGAACACAGCAGCAAGAATATTAACTAAAACTAGGAAATTTGATCATATCACCCCAGTATTAGCTGCATTACACTGGCTCCCAATTCATGTTAGATCCGATTTTAATGTACTTTTATTGACGTATAAAAGCATTAATGGGCATGCTCCAACCTACTTGTCTGATCTGGTTAAACCTTACACTTAGCTCTCCGCTCTCAGAGTACAGGTCTCTTGTGTGTTCTTAGACTTAAAAAGAAGTCAGCTGGCCAGAGGGCCTTCTCTTATCATGCCCCTTTCCTGTGGAATAATCTCCCTATAGGTATCAGACAGTCTGAATCCATAGATATCTTTAAATCTAGACTCACAACGTATCTGTCCTACCTAACATATAAGTAATATCGGGGGTTGCAGTCTCAATGTTTAAGTTTGTCCTACGGCTCGTCCTGCTGACGAGCCGTAGGATTTCTTAGTTAGGCCCGACTCCCATTAATCCTCTGCCGTTCTGGTCCCTCTAGCACCACTCTCACCCCTGTTCTCTCTATCTTTTCCCCTCCTTCTCCTGTTCTCTCTCTCAGCCTTGTTGTGGTGGTATCATCGGCAATTGGCTACCTCTGTCCGCTTCCGTGGCTGGCAATATCAAAAGCTGCACAATGGTCCTGTTTCACCATCCACTAGGGGAGTCTGGTTTCGTCTCATTTGGTTCTGCTGTGGTTTTTGGGTTTTGGCAGGGTAATCTTACACTGTAGCTTTTTTTAGAACAATGGCTTAGGCACTGTTTGGTCTGTCCTGAGAGTGGTGGATCCTCGGCATTTGGTGACCTCTGTGTGCTTCATCGGCTGGTGGTGACTCGCTCTACTGGATGGATCAGCGTGCCTTTGTCATACATTTATTATTGTTATTGTTAATGTCATTGTTGTTATTATTGTGTTGATCTGTACATGCGATATCTATTGCTTCGAATGTCCACTCCTGGAAGAGGGGTCCCTCCTCTGCAGTCTTCCTGAGGTTTCTCCAATCCATTTTTCCCTTGTTAAAAGGGTTTTGGGGTGAGTTGTTCCTTATCCGATGTGAGGGTCGTTCTGCTCGCAGTGCACAAAGGTCAGAGGTATATCGTCCATGTGCAGATTGTAAAGCCCTTTGAGACATTGTTTGTGAATCTCGGCTATATAAGAATAAATAAACTTGAAACTTGAAACCCTGTGCAGAAACACACAATAATATTCTAATTTCAAGTACAGTATATGAAATGATCTAGCCAGCTGCTTCAGTCAGTTTCTAACTTCTTCCAAGGATACCGACAGTCATGCAAGCATTTCCAAATATGGTTCAACAGTAATTATTTTCATGCAGCGTCTTCATGACCTCGAGACATCCTGGGGCCACCTTTACGAGCGCTGAATAATTTGACACACACAACAATCCAGATCTTTGGTTCTATGAAATGATATTATTTTATTGTATTATTTTATTGTATTAAAAACTTTCCACCACAGGGTCTTATAGATTTTTGTGCAAATTGGTAATAAGGTGTTACAAGGGCATGAACCCACTTCTTTGGTATCATCTTGAGACAGAAAGTATCTGATTTTTTTTTTCCCACCTGAATTCTAAAATCTATACAGGGTTATGGAATGGTCTATCCTGATCTATTCAAAACCATCCATTGAAATTGAATTAAATTTTATAGATGCTTTGTAGGGGTCCTAAAAGTGTGTGTTTCATCATTGGTTTCTAATATGTTTATTATTATTTTTTACACATTTAAGCAAATCTTTATTCTTATTTTTTAGGCAAACATTTAGCCTGCTCAATAGAAAGGTGTTCATCCCAATGTGAAGGTGGGTTCATGTGGAGATAATTAATCTATGTTTTTAAAAGTATTGAATGGAAAGCATCTAAGGCCTGGAGTCTAAGCCCTGACCTCGGACATCTGACAAAAATGGTCTTTAAGTAATTACAGTTCTGTTCATGTAGTCAGCTAACAGAACTATCATTCATCTAAAATTTCTTTTCCACTTGCTCTTTTGATAGGTGCCTTTTCCTTACAGAGTAGAGTAGAGTAGAACTTTATTGATACCTTAAGGAGATTCTGTCAGGGAAACTAACTTCTCCGTCACTCTACACACAACACAGTGAGTACACAAAAACACAGAAAAAGCACACAGAAAGCACCAACACATAGAAAGTAGTACCAACACCAAATAGAAAGAATAGTAAATAACCCATCAAGAATATACAAATAGAAAGGCATGAATGGGAATAGGAATAAAAAGGCATAAATAAACAGGCTTAGTTAGGCATGAGTAGAGTGAAGTGTCTATAGTGTTTGCATTGTTTTTGGTATATTATGTGTGTCATCCCTCAGCTCTCGCGTGGACTCTCTTCTTCTTCATGTCCCCCAGAGAGGAGTTGAGCAGTTTAATAGCTCGGGGGATGAAGGATTTCTTAAGTCTGTAGGTCCTGCATGTTGGGAGGTGCAGCCTCTGGCCAGTCAGGCTTCTCAGACTTCTCTGGTTGTTTGGTACAGTGTTAAGAGTGTAGTACAGTGTACAGTGTGTAGTGTGTTTAATGTTAGCTCCTCTCCCAATCTCACGATTAGTTACCTTTCTTTCTCCCCAGTGAAGGAGAATATAATCAAATATATTCTGCGCTGTCGCCTCACAACACGGCAGACCCGGGTTCGAGTCCTGCTCTGTGCGGAGTTCGCATGCTGTCCCCGTGTCTGTGTGGGTTCTCTCCGGGTTCTCCGGCTTCCTCCCACCTCCAAAAGCATGCGCTTCAGGTTGATTGGCCGGTCCCAAATTGACCGTAGGAGTGAGTGTGTGCTTGAGTGATTGTTTGTTTCTATGTGGCTCCGCGGTACACTGGCGTCGTGCCTGCCCCCGCCTCACGCCCTGAGACTGCCGGGTTAGGCACTGGCTGACCTGCGTAAGCGGGTTGAGAAAATGAATATTCTCAAGTTTTCTATTCACGTTACATTTCACTTAATAATGTTATAGCCAAATATATTGTGTAATGGGCGTCCACCGTTGAGCGGCGGGCACCGGCTGTGATAATTGGCTCTCTTGTAGGTGGAGACTGACACTGGAGACTGACACTGGAGACTGACACTGGAGAACCGTATAAGGGAGAACCAACTAACCAGAGAACTACACGATGTATATGAGCTAATGTATAGTGGCTCATTCTTAAGGTGGAGCCTAGTGATGCGCATAATAAATATCTGGGATCCTCTGGAATGCGTTCTTCCTGCCCCTTGTCACAGTTCATACAACACCAGATTTTGTGTTAGGGACAGAGAACCCAGATCTGTTTAGAAATATTGTGTTAGGGCAAAAATACATATTTGATAAACGAGACGATTTGTTTCTTGTTCTTCCTTCCGGTTTTGAACACGCACAACTGCTCTAGGTGGACTTTGGGATAAAAGTCTGTTTACCTAACAGTTAATTTGGTGATCCTGACGTGACAACAACTCCGTTTGACGACAGATCGATCGGTACCGGAAAAATGACGTGTATGACTTCAAGGTGAAGGCGCGGTTAGCAGATCCGGATAAAAAACTGTTTTCATGATCCTACGGCTTCTCCCAGGGGCCCCAGATTCAAAAGGTGAGCAGAACTCCTGTTTGTTAAATTCACAAAATTTTTGCTATTGGATTGACTAAATTGGGGAGACAAAGTAAGGGTTGTGAATGCTGCTAAATTAATAGGGATGAAGAGTAAACTGTGAAAGAGAAAAATGAGAAATAAGAGTAAATCGTAAAAGAGAAAGATAAGAGATAAGGGTAAAAGAGGAGAGAGCAATTAGTACGGGTCTCCGAGTACAATACGTTTAATCTTTCTGTGGTTTCGTGCCTAGTCCCGCAGCCTAGGGCGTAGAAAATAATCCATGATTTAGTTCCCTTATCGTCGAAAGGAAGAACTATTATAGGAAAGATTATTTAGTGTGTGTCGTGCGTAACGGTAATAGAATTAGTTTAATACGTTACGTGCGCATTGCTGTCCCCGTGGTGGGTGCGTGGACCGACGGGTCCGGCTAAGCACTGAGTTGATGCATTCTCGCTGGACGATTACGGCCCCGTAAATTGTTTAACCAATTTTGTTAAAGACCGGTTAAAAGTGTGTTCAAAAGAGGAGAACAAGAGTAAATTCTAATTTGGACTTATACCGTGACACTGTGTGATTGTGGGTATTGCCTGGTTGTGATTGGATTTGGTTTATTGCGATTCGCTGTGGTCACAGTTTGGTTCGTTGTAACTGTGGGTGTGCTCGGATTTTATTGGGATAAAAGTGTGCAATTATTGACAGAATGGATGAAGGAATTCCAGTGTGAGTGTGAGGAGTATAGATGTGATAAAGAATGGATGAACATGTATGCTGGGGTGGCGACACAGATTCTGAGCGGAGTCGCATTGAAAGAGTTTGGGAAAGTGAAAGACAAACTACAGAAAATGTGGTTAAATCTGAAAAAAAAAAAAAAAATTAGTGGGAGAAAAGGGTGAGTATGGTTTTGGTGAACTCACTCGACGTCTGCAACAGGTTGAAGCCCGGTTGGCAGAAGAGATAGATGCGAGAAAGAAAGAGGCAGAAGGAAAAGGCATGTTTAACAGGAGGAAAGAGTTAAGAGAATGTGAAAAAGACACAAAGGACTTTCGTGTGTTGCATCAGATAGTTGTGGCGGCCACAGTGTTGGCCACTACAGACGGACAAAGGAACAAAGGAGGAAGAGAAAAGGGCGCGGTCTTCTCTGCTGAGAAGTGCACAGTCGCGCAGCCAGGGTGCTATGTGTGTGATTTGGAACTGCCAGTTCCCCAGACTAGGGGGGCGGAGTTTGTGCCTCCTCCCCCTGAAGCGCCTCCTGCCTGCACTCCTCCTCCGACTTCGGCGGAATGTTCTAGCGACCAGATCAATAACACAATCCACACCGGAAGAACATACAGGTAAGAAGAATTATGCACATCGGCTTCAGAACCAGATGAAGATTATGAGGGTTATAGAGTTTCTGCTTCACACAAGACACACACAAGACCCCCCAAAAAATTAAAATTGACTACTCGTACATATTCGATGACTACACGCCGACAGGCTAAAACACAGACCTCACATTCTGACTCTGAAGATGAAGAATATAAACAGATGCCATTATACCAAATGCCATTGGTAGCTACACCAGGGGGAGACAATTATAAACCATTTTCTTTGACAGACACAGCACTTTTGATCGAGATGTTCCAACAGTGTTCCCATATAAACCTGATACAGAACCATTAGAGTTCTATGCTAACTCTATGCATCAGTGGATCATGGCAACTGGGCGAAACTCAGCCAGATCCCTATTTTCTCAATCCATGTTTAGGACAACTTTATTGGCTGGACTACCAGATGAACCAAAACAAGCAATGAAAAGAGATCCTGATGTCATGATTAGTGATGAACAAAGATTTACACATCTGCTTTCACATCATCTTAGACTATATAATGATTCTAAATCCAAAACAAACACTGATTTAAAAGAGATGGAAGCTCAACTTTTGAAGTTACAGTTGGCTAAGGCACGTGAGGAAGTCAACACAAAGAAAAAGGAACAAGGAAATGAAAGAAGTATTAAATACCGAGGGGTAGAAGATGGCCAATTTTGGTAAGGGTCAATGTGTGGAGGAGGTCGACGTGGTCGCGGTTTCGGGGGACCCGACATGGGGCATTATAGATATCCGACAGGAGCCCAAAGGAGCAATGCATGCTTCATCTGTGGTCAGGAGGGTCATTGGGCTCAACTGTGCCCACACAATCCAATACAGAACCAGCAACAGTGGGGTCAAGGCGCAGGACGTCCGTTCCGGCCCCGTGGTCGTCGTGGTCCATCTTTCAATCGTGGCATGGCATCATCTAGGGGACAGGCCCCACAGCAACCATGGCAGATGAGGGATGTGGCTGGAATTGGTCAGTTCTACACCTCAGACTATGATTGGGACCCTGTACAAGAATAGGGGTTCCCGGAAACTGTGGGTAATGGTGCATCGGCAGAACCATTACTCCCGGATCTTCTTCTTTTCCTTTTGGCTTTTCCCTTCAGGGGTCGCCACAGCGAATCAACCGCCTCCATCTAACCCTGTCCTTTGCATCCTCTTCTCTCACACCAACTACCTTCATGTCCTCTTTCACTACATCCATAAACCTCCTCTTTGGTCTTCCTCTAGGCCTCCTGCCTGGCAGTTCAAAACTCAGCATCCTTCTACCAATATATTCACTATCTCTCCTCTGGACATGTCCAAACCATCTCAGTCTGGCCTCTCTGATTTTATCTCCAAAACCTCTAACATGTGCTGTCCCTCTGATGTACTCATTCCTGATCCTATCCTTCCTGGTCACTCCCAGAGAGAACCTCAGCATCTTCATCTCTGCTACCTCCAGCTCTGCCTCCTGTCTTTTCCTCAGTGACACTGTCTCTAGACCAAACAACATCGCTGGTCTCACCACAGTTTTGTACACCTTTCCTTTCATTTTAGCTGAAACTCTTCTATCACACATCACACCTGACACTTTTCTCCACCCATTCCATCCTGCCTGGACACGCTTCTTCACCTCTTTTCCCCACTCTCCATTGCTCTGGACTGTTGACCCCAAGTACTTAAAATCCTCCACCTTCTTGATCTCTTCTCCCTGTAACCTCACTCTTCCACTTGGGTCCCTCTCATTCACACACATGTACTCTGTCTTACTGCGGCTAACCTTCATCCCTCTCCTTTCCAGGACAAACCTCCACCTCTCTAGCTTCTCCTCCACCTCGTCCCTGCTCTCACTGCAGATCACAATGTCATCTGCAAACATCATAGTCCATGGAGATTCCTGTCTAACCTCGTCTGTCAGCCTGTCCATCACCATAGCGAACAAGAAGGGGCTCAGAGCTGATCCCTGATGCAGTCCCACCTCCACCTTGAACTCCTCTGTCACACCTACAGCACACCTCACCATTGTCTTACAGTCCTCATACATGTCCTGCACCGCTCTAACATACTTCTCTGCCACTCCAGACTTCCTCATACAATACCACAGTTCCTCTCTGGGCACCCTGTCATAAGCTTTCTCCAGATCTACAAAAACACAATGCAGCTCCCTCTGGCCTTCTCTGTACTTCTCTATCAACATCCTCAAAGCAAATACTGCATCTGTAGTACTCTTTTTTGGCATGAAACCATACTGCTGCTCACAAATGCTCACTTCTGCCCTTAGTCTAGCTTCCACTACTCTTTCCCATAACTTCATTGTATGGCTCATCAGCTTTATTCCTCTGTAGTTGCCACAACTCTGCACATCTCCCTTGTTCTTAAAAATGGGCACCAGCACACTTCTCCTCCACTCCTCAGGCATCTTCTCACTATCTAAGATCCTGTTGAACAACCCAGTCAGAAACTCTACTGCCACCTCTCCTAGACACTTCCAAACCTCTACAGGTATATCATCAGGACCGACTGCCTTTCCACTCTTCATCCTCTTCAGTGCTCTCCTCACTTCATCCTGGCTAATCTTTGCTACATCCTGGTCCACAACAGTCACCTCTTCTAGTCTTTGTTCTCTCTCATTTTCCACGTTCATCAACTCTTCAAAGTACTCTTTCCATCTTCCCATCACACTGCTGGCACCTGTCAATAGACTTCCATCCCTATCCTTAATCACCCTAACCTGCTGCACGTCCTTCCCATCTCTATCTCTCTGTCTTGCCAGCCTGTATAGATCAGTCTCTCCCTCCTTACTGTCCAACCTAGCATACAAGTCATCATAAGCTTCTTGTTTGGCCTTTGCTACCTCTACCTTCACCTTACGCTGTATCTCCCTGTACTCCTGTCTACTCTCCTCAGTCCTCTCAGTGTCCCACTTCTTCTTAGCTAACCTCTTTCTTTGTATACACTCCTGTACCTCCTCATTCCACCACCAAGTCTCCTTATCTACTTTCCTTCCAGATGACACACCAAATACTCTCCTACCTGTCTCCCTGATCACATTAGCTGTAGTTGTCCAGTCATCTGGAAGCACCTCCTGACCACCCAGAGCCTGTCTTAACTCCTTCCTAAAGGTCATGCAACACTCTTCCTTTTTTAGCTTCCACCATTTCGTCTTCTGCTCTGTCTTTGTCCTCTTCATCTTCCTCACCACCAGAGTCATCCTACACACCACCATTCTATGCTGTTTGGCTACACTCTCGCCTACCACTACTTTGCAGTCACTGATCTCCTTCAGGTTACATCGTCTACACAAGATGTAGTCTACCTGTGTGCTCCTACCACCACTCTTATAGGTCAACCCTATGTTCCTGCCTCTTCTGGAAGAAAGTATTCACTACAGCCATTTCCATCCTTTTTGCAAAGTCAACTACCATCTGTCCTTCTGCGTTCCTCTCCTGGATACCAAACCTGCCCATCACTTCCTCATCACCTCTGTTACCTGCACCAACATGTCCATTGAAGTCTACACCGATGACAACTCTCTCACTTCTAGGTATGCTTTGCATCACTTCATCAAAGTCCAACCAGAATTTCTCCTTCTCCTCCAGGTCACATCCTACCTGTGGAGCATACCCACTAACAACATTGAACATCACACCTTCTATTTCTAGCTTCAGACTCATCACTCTATCCGACACTCTTTCTACCTCCAGGACATTCCTAACAAACTCCTCCTTCAAGATAACTCCTACTCCATTTCTCTTTCTATCTACACCATGATAGAACAACTTGAACCCTGCTCCTAAACTTCTAGCCTTGCTACCTTTCCACCTGGTCTCCTGGACACACAGTATGTCTACCTTCCTCCTCTGCATCATGTCGACCAACTCTCTACCTTTTCCTGTCATAGTTCCAACATTCAACGTCCCTACTCTTAGTCCTATACTCTTGGCGCTCCTCTTCTCTTTCTTCGTGCGAACGCACTTTCCTCCTCTCCTTCTTCGACCAGCAGTAATCCAATTTCCACCGGCGCCCTGTAGGTCAACAGCGCCGATGGCGGTCGTTGTTAACCCGGGCCTCGACCGATCCGGTATGGAAGTCATATGTTTGATTCGCCATTACTCCCGGAACCATTACTCCCGGATAAAGTGGCAAAACAAGACATTTCTATGTTGGCTGACTCAGGTGCTACTTTCTCAACCCTGACCCTACCACTTCCAAAGTCATCATTGTCTTCAAAATCTGCCTCGCTGACTGGATTCTTGGGAAAACCCCAACACCAGCCTTTTACCAAGCCACTGTCAACCGAGATTGCTGGGTATTGGTTTGAACACTCATACATCCACTTACCCCAAACTCCTGTTAATCTGATGGGAAGAGACATTTTGTTGAAAACTATTTTATGTGGCCCACTGGGTGTGACGGTTCGGTTTCCGAATGGAATTCGAATGCAACCATCAAATGTTTTCTGGACAAGATGGACTATGGCGGGTACAAGCTGAGACCCCATCTGACCACGCAGACATCTATTGGTGTGCGTTGCTTCCTGAGGATACTTCTGGACATGGTATCTTCTCTGCCTACATGTTGTGGAAACCATGGATTGCGTCCATTCGAGACTACATCCCACCTATTGATCCTTTACATTGTACATTGTACTACGATAGACGAGGGGATGAGGTTTATGCTGAGGAGTTTAGGTCAATTGAAGGCTGCCGAGGAAATCTTTCCTCGTTTCTGATCTTTGTGGGACCTGAGGGTCTTCTTCTTTTCCTTTTTGGCTTTTCCCTTCAGGGGTCGCCACAGCGAATCAACCGCCTCCATCTAACCCTGTCCTTTGCATCCTCTTCTCTCACACCAACTACCTTCATGTCTTCTTTCACTACATCCATAAACCTCCTCTTTGGTCTTCCTCTAGGCCTCCTGCCTGGCAGTTCAAAACTCAGCATCCTTCTACCAATATATTCACTATCTCTCCTCTGGACATGTCCAAACCATCTCAGTCTGGCCTCTCTGACTTTATCTCCAAAACCTCTAACATGTGCTGTCCCTCTGATGTACTCATTCCTGATCCTATCCTTCCTGGTCACTCCCAAAGAGAACCTCAGCATCTTCATCTCTGCTACCTCCAGCTCTGCCTCCTGTCTTTTCCTCAGTGACACTGTCTCTAGACCAAACAACATCGCTGGTCTCACCACAGTTTTGTACACCTTTCCTTTCATTTTAGCTGAAACTATTCGATCACACATCACACCTGACACTTTTCTCCACCCATTCCATCCTGCCTGGACACGCTTCTTCACCTCTTTTCCCCACTCTCCATTGCTCTGGACTGTTGACCCCAAGTACTTAAAATCCTCCACCTTCTTGATCTCTTCTCCCTGTAACCTCACTCTTCCACTTGGGTCCCTCTCATTCACACACATGTACTCTGTCTTACTGCGGCTAACCTTCATCCCTCTCCTTTCCAGGACAAACCTCCACCTCTCTAGCTTCTCCTCCACCTCGTCCCTACTCTCACTGCAGATCACAATGTCATCTGCAAACATCATAGTCCATGGAGATTCCTGTCTAACCTCGTCTGTCAGCCTGTCCATCACCATAGCGAACAAGAAGGGGCTCAGAGCTGATCCCTGATGCAGTCCCACCTCCACCTTGAACTCCTCTGTCACACCTACAGCACACCTCACCACTGTCTTACAGTCCTCATACATGTCCAGCACCGCTCTAACATACTTCTCTGCCACTCCAGACTTCCTCATACAATACCACAGTTCCTCTCTGGGCACCCTGTCATAAGCTTTCTCCAGATCTACAAAAACACAATGCAGCTCCCTCTGGCCTTCTCTGTACTTCTCTATCAACATCCTCAAAGCAAATACTGCATCTGTAGTACTCTTTTTTGGCATGAAACCATACTGCTGCTCACAAATGCTCACTTCTGCCCTTAGTCTAGCTTCCACTACTCTTTCCCATAATTTCATTGTATGGCTCATCAGCTTTATTCCTCTGTAGTTGCCACAACTCTGCACATCTCCCTTGTTCTTAAAAATGGGCACCAGCACACTTCTCCTCCACTCCTCAGGCATCTTCTCACTATCTAAGATCCCGTTGAACAACCCAGTCAGAAACTCTACTGCCACCTCTCCTAGACACTTCCAAACCTCTACAGGTATATCATCAGGACCGACTGCCTTTCCACTCTTCATCCTCTTCAGTGCTCTCCTCACTTCATCCTGGCTAATCTTTGCTACATCCTGGTCCACAACAGTCACCTCTTCTAGTCTTTGTTCTCTCTCATTTTCCACGTTCATCAACTCTTCAAAGTACTCTTTCCATCTTCCCATCACACTGCTGGCACCTGTCAATAGACTTCCATCCCTATCCTTAATCACCCTAACCTGCTGCACGTCCTTCCCATCTCTATCTCTCTGTCTTGCCAGCCTGTATAGATCAGTCTCTCCCTCCTTACTGTCCAACCTAGCATACAAGTCATCATAAGCTTCTTGTTTGGCCTTTGCTACCTCTACCTTCACCTTACGCTGCATCTCCCTGTACTCCTGTCTACTCTCCTCAGTCCTCTCAGTGTCCCACTTCTTCTTAGCTAACCTCTTTCTTTGTATACACTCCTGTACCTCCTCATTCCACCACCAAGTCTCCTTGTCTACTTTCCTTCCAGATGACACACCAAATACTCTCCTACCTGTCTCCCTGATCACATTAGCTGTAGTTGTCCAGTCATCTGGAAGCACCTCCTGACCACCCAGAGCCTGTCTTAACTCCTTCCTAAAGGTCATGCAACACTCTTCCTTTTTTAGCTTCCACCATTTCGTCTTCTGCTCTGTCTTTGTCCTCTTCATCTTCCTCACCACCAGAGTCATCCTACACACCACCATCCTATGCTGTTTGGCTACACTCTCGCCTACCACTACTTTGCAGTCACTGATCTCCTTCAGGTTACATCGTCTACACAAGATGTAGTCTACCTGTGTGCTCCTACCACCACTCTTATAGGTCACCCTATGTTCCTGCCTCTTCTGGAAGAAAGTATTCACTACAGCCATTTCCATCCTTTTTGCAAAGTCAACTACCATCTGTCCTTCTGCATTCCTCTCCTGGATACCAAACCTGCCCATCACTTCCTCATCACCTCTGTTACCTGCACCAACATGTCCATTGAAGTCTGCACCGATGACAACTCTCTCACTTCTAGGTATGCTCTGCATCACTTCATCAAAGTCCAACCAGAATTTCTCCTTCTCCTCCAGCTCACATCCTACCTGTGGAGCATACCCACTAACAACATTGAACATCACACCTTCTATTTCTAGCTTCAGACTCATCACTCTATCCGACACTCTTTTTACCTCCAGGACATTCCTAACAAACTCCTCCTTCAAGATAACTCCTACTCCATTTCTCTTTCTATCTACACCATGATAGAACAACTTGAACCCTGCTCCTAAACTTCTAGCCTTGCTACCTTTCCACCTGGTCTCCTGGACACACAGTATGTCTACCTTCCTCCTCTGCATCATGTCGACCAACTCTCTACCTTTTCCTGTCATAGTTCCAACATTCAACGTCCCTACTCTTAGTCCTATACTCTTGGCGCTCCTCTTCTCTTTCTTCGTGCGAACGCACTTTCCTCCTCTCCTTCTTCGACCAACAGTAATCCAATTTCCACCGGCGCCCTGTAGGTCAACAGCGCCGATGGCGGTCGTTGTTAACCCGGGCCTCGACCAATCCGGTATGGAAGTCATATGTTTGATTCGCATCTTTGATTTGGCAAAAGTTTTACGCCGGATGCGTAAAACTGCCAATGTTGCTGCCAATTGTATTTTGGATGACACACAGTTATCTTGGTATAAGATGGCCCCTAAGGCTGCACCACACATATTATTAACTTTGAGTCCAGGCCATGAGGCGAGGGAGCTCGGCCCCATGGTTAGGCGATTAATTGACACCACTGATTGGCGATTCACAGACATACCTATAGTTGATTATTCACCTTCTACAGATTCATATAGGGTACACGTTGGTCATACATCTGATTTGTATTCCTTGGAACATCATGTTATCTCACGAGACCATGGGCAAGAGTTAACAGACCACCCAGACACACAGAAAATGTTGTCAACCATACCCGAAGGGGTCTGGTCATCTTCACCTTTCGATGCAGGGGTTTTGGAGTTATCGACTTCTCCATATAATACCCCGTTAAGACCGGTTCAAAAAGCCAATGGCGTATATTGGAGAATGGCACATGACCTGAGACCTATAAATGACGTCACAATTACGCCAGTTTTACCTGTACCTGACCCACATCGTTGTTTGACCACACTGGGACCTGACTTGAAATGGTTTACAGTAATTGATTTGGCTAATGCCTTTTTCTGTGTACCATTACATTTAGATTCAACACATTATTTTGCTTTTAAGTACAGAAATTGCAAACTACAATACACCCTACTTCCACAAGGATTCAAAAACAGTCGAGGTATTTTCAATCAGGCTTTATTGCACATGTTATCGACGACTCTCAGACGGTTGCAAACTTGTGCAATATGTCGATGACCTACTCATTGTTGCAACAGACATCATTTGCCTTGAAACAACACGGCTTTTGCTTCTTAAGTTGTTTGAACTTGGTTTTAAGGTCCCCAAGAAGAAGCTACAGTGTTGCAGAGCCACTGTGTCTTTCCTTGGCAGACGACTGTCAGCTTGTGGCCTTTCTATGTCATTGGACCACCGCTCTTCTATCTTGAAACATAAAAGACCCACAACTGTTAGGGAAATGCTTTCTTTCTTAGGTCTTTGTGGCTACAGTAGACAATAGACAATATATTCCTGACTATCTTGTGAAAACTGCTGCCTTACGCCAGCTGGCAAAGGACCACGGGATTTGGAATCTTTCTGCATCTTTGACATGGACTCCTGATGCAGACTTTTCCTTTACTATTGATTTTACTGATATGATTAGGCCAGTCCGTGGCAAACGCTACCTGCTGGTCATTGTGGATTCTTTTTAAAATATGTCATGACACAAATTTGAATTGGTCGGATGCATTGTCTTTAGCTTTGTTATCAATCAGACAGTCCATTAATAAATCGACAGGTCATTCACCTTTTGAACTCCTTACAGGTCGACTGATGCCAGGCCCTACATCTACATTAACATTAACTTGCTGTATCCGCTGTAGCAGGTCACAGGGAGCTGGAGCCTATCCCAGCTGGCATAGGGCGTGAGGCGGGGGACATTCCGGGCACGACGCCAGTGCACCGCGGAAATATATATATATATATATATATATATATATATATATATATATATATATATATATATATATATATATATACATACACACACATAGTATAGTAGTATAGTAGCTTTCCACCAACTGTCTCTGTACATCATGGAAGCTCCTGTCAGGCATCATGGCTGCTGGGCACAGTAAGGAGTTGGTAGTAACACCAGGGGAGCCACGCACCAGCTACTGGTGGACAGAGCAGTCCACAGAGATTGTAAGAACAGGCAGACCAACTGGTGCACGGCTTGGATTGACTACCAGAAAGCCTACGACTCAATGCCACACACGTGGGTACTGGAATGTTTGGAACTGTGTAAGATCAACAGCACACTAATGGGAATGTGGAAGACAACCCAAGTGGAGAGAATGTGGAAAGACTAACTCCAAGCCAATTGCTCAAGTTAACATCAAGTGCGGCATATACCAAGGGGATCCACTATCCCCATTGCTGTTCTGCTCAGTCACATCATCACAAGGAGTGGTTACAGACGCCGATTCCGAAGCTGGACGACAATCAGCCTTGTCCTCCACATGGATGACATCAAGCTGTATGCCAGGAATGAGTGAGAAATCGAGTCACTGATCCACACCACCAGGATCTACGGCGACGACATAGGGATGTCATTTGGATTATACAATGTGGCCGGATGGTATCGAGAAGAGACAAGATGATCAGAACTGAAGGGGTTCACCTACCAGGGGCAGGACAGAAGACATCAAGGACAGCTACAAATACCTTGGAATCCCACAGGCTAATGGCAATCATGAGGAGGCATTAAGGAAGTCAACCACAGTCAAAGACCTCCAGAGAGTAAGGCAAGTCCTGAGAAGTCAGCTGAATGGTAAGAACAAGGTCCGAGCCATCAACATGTATGCACTGCCAGTCATCAGATACCCCGCTGGGATCATAAGCTGGCCAAAGAAGGGGATAGAAGCCACAGATATCAAGACTAGAAAGCTCTTCACCATGCATGGGGGGTTTTACCCCAAGTCCAGCATCGAAAATCCAAGAGTACAGTACATCAGGAAGATGGGCTCAAAAGATTAATTGCTCAGTGAATGCCTCAGACAGCAGAAACCTGAGGAGGAGGAGGAGGAGGAGACAACATGGAAGGACAAGCCCCTACAAGGCATGTACCACCATCAGATAGAGGAAGTGGCTGATATCAAGAAGACCAACCAATGGCTGGATGGAGCTGCACTGACAGACAACACAGAGTCACTGATCATGGCAGCACAAGAACAAGTACAAGAGCAATAGAAGCCAATATCCACCACAGTAGATCTGACCCAAGTTGCAGGTTATGTAAAGAATCCCCAGAGACAGTCCAGCACGTGGTAGTAGGGTGTAAGATGCTCGCCGGCTCAGCATACATGGAGAGGCACGACCAAGTAGCTGTGATAGTGTCCAGGAACATCTGTACCCAGTATGGAGTAGAAATACCCAAATCCAAATGGAACATACCAATAAAGGTGGTTGAAAACAAAGAGGCTAAGATCCTGTGGGACTTCGGCTTCCAGACTGACAAACAGCTGCTGGCTAAACAATCGGACGTAGTGGACAAAGAGCAGAAGAGAGCAGTGGTGATAGATGTGGTGATTCCAGCTGACACCAGCATCAGGAAGAAGGGACATGAAAAGATTGAGAAACATCAAGGGTTAAAAAAACAGCTGGAACATATGTGGAAGATCAAAATTAATGTGGCCCCCGTTGTAGTAGGAGCACTTGGGGCAGTGACCCCCAAACTGGAAGAGTGGCTCCAGCAGATTGCTGGAACAACATCTGAAGCCTCAGTCCAGAAGAGTGCAGTCCTAGTAACAGCTAAGATACTGCACAGAACCCTCAGACTCCTAGGCCTCTGGTAGAGGACCCAAGCCTGAGGATGACACACAGATACCACCCTATAAGGGTGAGGGCGACATTTTTTTTATACAGTATACTGAGTATATAATATTCCAGTTTTGACTGGCGTCACGTTATTTGTTAAGACAATTTCAATGTGTCACATTTTTTTGATTAAACGATTGATTTTTGAACAAAGTTCCTCCAAACACTTTCTTAAATAACATGATGGGTTAAGAGACGCGGATGCTGTAGATACAGTTCTCCATCGAAGGGAAACGCACACCAGTCATACCTCCTCCAAACGTCCCCTCCTGTTACGTAACACTGCAGTAACACCAGACTCTGAATACATCAGGCAGAAACAGAGAGTGGAGGCTTTTTACTTGTGTCTCATTCTGATATAAGCCATGAGCGATAGCCTGCCTGTGACTTAATCAATCACTATATTAATACAGTGAAAAACTGTGCTGTACATTATGAACATGTGTATTATTTGATGGATGAGGAAGAGGTGTGTGTGTGTGTTTGTGTGTGTGTGTGTGTGTGTGTGTGTGTGTGTGTGTGTGTGTGTGTGTGTGTGTGTATGTGTGTGCGTGTGTGTATGTGCAGAGGGGAGGGGATGTCACAAAATGTGTGCCATGCTTTGAGGCACAAATGAGCTACAACCCCATTCCATACTAGTCATCTCTCGGCCACATGACCTGCCAAGTCAGGATACGGTTGCTCAGCAACCACATCCCTCTCTCCCTCAACAATGCCCCCCCCTCCTGTTTAGTCCATCAAGCGTTGATTTGTGGTTGGAGGGGGTTCAGAAAGAGAGAGCAAAGTTTATTTATAGAAGCTGTGGCAAAAGAAGGGGAATTACGTGTTGAATCTAAAATTAAACTCGCCACTCTCTCTTCCCATCTCTGCCTCACCCGTCTCTCTTTGTCTCTCCTCTGCATTAATTTCTTTGCTCACTCACTTTCCCAGTTTGATTCATTCATAGATGCAGTGTGACGATGGGTGAGAATAGATGTCAAGAATGCATGATGGGTTTGGGAATGAGAAGCAAGAAGACTCAGATACCAGCAATTCGTTTTATAACCATCTGATTTGTATTTCATTCAAATGTTATTATTATTGTGTTGTTAATCTGTACATGCGATATCTATTGCTTCAAATGTCCACTCCTGGAAGAGGGATTCCTCCTCTGCAGTGTTCTTGAGGTTTCTCCCACCCATTTTTTCCCCTGTTAAAAGGGTTTTGGGGGGAGTTGTTCCTTATCCAATGTGAGGGTCGCACTGCTCGCAGTGCACAAAGGTCAGGGGGATATCGTCCATGTGCAGATTGTAAAGCCCTTTGAGACATTGCTTGTGAATCTGGGCTAAATAAGAAACTTGAAATGCTGCTGCATAACTCCTTTACAATACAGTCAGTCAGTCATTTTCTTAACCCGCTTCATCCGCTTACGCAGGTAGTGGGGGAGCCGGTGCCTATCCCGGCAGTCTCAGGGCGTGAGGCGGGGGACACTCCGGGCACGACGCCAGTGTACTGCAGAACCACATAGAGGCAAACAATCACTCACACACACACTGACTCCTGCGGTCAATTTGGGACAGGCCAATCAACCTGCTTTTGGAGGTGGGAGGAAGCTGGAGAACCCAGAGAGAACCCACGCAGACACGGGGAGAGCATGCGAACTCCGCACAGAGCGGAACTCGAAACCGGACCCGCTGTGTTGTGAGGCGACAGCGCTACCCACTGCACCACAGTGCCGCCCCTTTACAATACAGACTGTGTAAATATTTAGATGTTAAAAACATCTCAGAAAATAAGAGGGACATGACAAAAATATATCCATGAAGCGAAAAGCCCAATATAGACAAATGGATCAGAAACAAAGAAGAAAAATGTGACAAACTGAATAAAGAATCTTGACTAATATAGATCACAGCTCATTAGATATCATACCAGATAAAAAGGAATGTATAAAATTACTATGGATAGATTAACTATGACATTTCCTGTCAGGTTGGTCGACATGATGCAGAGGAGGAAGGTAGACATACTGTGTGTCCAGGAGACCAGGTGGAAAGGTAGCAAGGCTAGAAGTTTAGGAGCAGGGTTCAAGTTGTTCTATCATGGTGTAGATAGAAAGAGAAATGGAGTAGGAGTTATCTTGAAGGAGGAGTTTGTTAGGAATGTCCTGGAGGTAAAAAGAGTGTCGGATAGAGTGATGAGTCTGAAGCTAGAAATAGAAGGTGTGATGTTCAATGTTGTTAGTGGGTATGCTCC
Source organism: Antennarius maculatus (assembly GCA_013358685.1). Classification (NCBI taxonomy): domain Eukaryota; kingdom Metazoa; phylum Chordata; class Actinopteri; order Lophiiformes; family Antennariidae; genus Antennarius; species Antennarius maculatus. The sequence continues at coordinate 4,487,463 of CM023622.1, read as the reverse complement.
ACAGGAAGGATGTGACCTGGAGGAGAAGGAGAAATTCTGGTTGGACTTTGATGAAGTGATGCAAAGCATACCTAGAAGTGAGAGAGTTGTCATCGGTGCAGACTTCAATGGACATGTTGGTGCAGGTAACAGAGGTGATGAGGAAGTGATGGGCAGGTTTGGTATCCAGGAGAGGAACGCAGAAGGACAGATGGTAGTTGACTTTGCAAAAAGGATGGAAATGGCTGTAGTGAATACTTTCTTCCAGAAGAGGCAGGAACATAGGGTGACCTATAAGAGTGGTGGTAGGAGCACACAGGTAGACTACATCTTGTGTAGACGATGTAACCTGAAGGAGATCAGTGACTGCAAAGTAGTGGTAGGCGAGAGTGTAGCCAAACAGCATAGAATGGTGGTGTGTAGGATGACTCTGGTGGTGAGGAAGATGAAGAGGGCAAAGGCAGAGCAGAAGACGAAATGGTGGAAGCTAAAAAAGGAAGAGTGTTGCATGACCTTTAGGAGGGAGTTAAGACAGGCTCTGGGTGGTCAGGAGGTGCTTCCAGATGACTGGACAACTACAGCTAATGTGATCAGGGAGACAGGTAGGAGAGTATTTGGTGTGTCATCTGGAAGGAAAGTAGATAAGGAGACTTGGTGGTGGAATGAGGAGGTACAGGAGTGTATACAAAGAAAGAGGTTAGCTAAGAAGAAGTGGGACACTGAGAGGACTGAGGAGAGTAGACAGGAGTACAGGGAGATACAGCGTAAGGTGAAGGTAGAGGTAGCAAAGGCCAAACAAGAAGCTTATGATGACTTGTATGCTAGGTTGGACAGTAAGGAGGGAGAGACTGATCTATACAGGCTGGCAAGACAGAGAGATAGAGATGGGAAGGACGTGCAGCAGGTTAGGGTGATTAAGGATAGGGATGGAAGTCTATTGACAGGTGCCAGCAGTGTGATGGGAAGATGGAAAGAGTACTTTGAAGAGTTGATGAACGTGGAAAATGAGAGAGAAGAAAGACTAGAAGAGGTGACTGTTGTGGACCAGGATGTAGCAAAGATTAGCCAGGATGAAGTGAGGAGAGCACTGAAGAGGATGAAGAGTGGAAAGGCAGTCGGTCCTGATGATATACCTGTAGAGGTTTGGAAGTGTCTAGGAGAGGTGGCAGTAGAGTTTCTGACTGGGTTGTTCAACAGGATCTTAGATAGTGAGAAGATGCCTGAGGAGTGGAGGAGAAGTGTGCTGGTGCCCATTTTTAAGAACAAGGGAGATGTGCAGAGTTGTGGCAACTACAGAGGAATAAAGCTGATGAGCCATACAATGAAGTTATGGGAAAGAGTAGTGGAAGCTAGACTAAGGGCAGAAGTGAGCATTTGTGAGCAGCAGTATGGTTTCATGCCAAAAAAGAGTACTACAGATGCAGTATTTGCTTTGAGGATGTTGATAGAGAAGTACAGAGAAGGCCAGAGGGAGCTGCATTGTGTTTTTGTAGATCTGGAGAAAGCTTATGACAGGGTGCCCAGAGAGGAACTGTGGTATTGTATGAGGAAGTCTGGAGTGGCAGAGAAGTATGTTAGAGCGGTGCAGGACATGTATGAGGACTGTAAGACAATGGTGAGGTGTGCTGTAGGTGTGACAGAGGAGTTCAAGGTGGAGGTGGGACTGCATCAGGGATCAGCTCTGAGCCCCTTCTTGTTCGCTATGGTGATGGACAGGCTGACAGACGAGGTTAGACAGGAATCTCCATGGACTATGATGTTTGCAGATGACATTGTGATCTGCAGTGAGAGCAGGGACGAGGTGGAGGAGAAGCTAGAGAGGTGGAGGTTTGTCCTGGAAAGGAGAGGGATGAAGGTTAGCCGCAGTAAGACAGAGTACATGTGTGTGAATGAGAGGGACCCAAGTGGAAGAGTGAGGTTACAGGGAGAAGAGATCAAGAAGGTGGAGGATTTTAAGTACTTGGGGTCAACAGTCCAGAGCAATGGAGAGTGGGGAAAAGAGGTGAAGAAGCGTGTCCAGGCAGGATGGAATGGGTGGAGAAAAGTGTCAGGTGTGATGTGTGATAGAAGAGTTTCAGCTAAAATGAAAGGAAAGGTGTACAAAACTGTGGTGAGACCAGCAATGTTGTTTGGTCTAGAGACAGTGTCACTGAGGAAAAGACAGGAGGCAGAGCTGGAGGTAGCAGAGATGAAGATGCTGAGGTTCTCTCTGGGAGTGACCAGGAAGGATAGGATCAGGAATGAGTACATCAGAGGGACAGCACATGTTAGAGGTTTTGGAGATAAAGTCAGAGAGGCCAGACTGAGATGGTTTGGACATGTCCAGAGGAGAGATAGTGAATATATTGGTAGAAGGATGCTGAGTTTTGAACTGCCAGGCAGGAGGCCTAGAGGAAGACCAAAGAGGAGGTTTATGGATGTAGTGAAAGAGGACATGAAGGTAGTTGGTGTGAGAGAAGAGGATGCAAAGGACAGGGTTAGATGGAGGCGGTTGATTCGCTGTGGCGACCCCTGAAGGGAAAAGCCAACGGGAAAAGAAGAAGATGACACATCTTCTGTTCAAGAAGAGGACGGATGTTTCTTTGCCTCATCAGTGGATTTTTTTGAAAATACTAGGATTTTTTTTCGATTTGCAGAAGGGTTATGCTGCTGTGAAAATTGTCAGATATAATACCTGCCTCCTGATTTCAGAGGCTGTGTGCTGAAAACAAATTGAAAGCCTTGATAAACATGTAGCATGGCTTTCCCTCCCCATGTGTGTGAACAGAAATATATCGTGCGCCCTTGTTACTCGCGGTTAATGTGTTCCAAGAACCACATGCGAATAACGAATTCCGCGATATAACAACAAAATATTTATATTATTATTTACGGTAACAAACATTTTTTAACCCTCCCCATACTGATATTAAACCCCATTCTATGTGTATAACCTTTCCCCACACTGTTTAAAGCACTTTTGTGACTCACAGAAGGGCGCTCCGTTTCGAGACTCATGAAACATAGTGCACTTCAGCCAATAGAATGCGCATACGGTATCACGTGACTACCTACTAAAAATCCATGATGACGTGAAGTCATGTGTATTGATGCATGAGTGCGCAAAGCATTACTTTATTTTAAAGGCTTGTGTCTATTAATACTCCGCAGTTAATAACAAGAAATCAAAAATGGGGGGCAGGAAATCATTTTGACCATGCCCGTTGATAAAACTCAACAAAATACTAAATTTTAATTTCTAAATGCTACTTCAGCTCTTCCCAATTAATGGTTCACTAGAGAAACTAAGAAGCTCTTTTGGAAATATATAAGTGTTAGACAGTACCCCCCCACACACTTCCTCCTGTGGCTGGTGATGGGGTGGTTAGCTGCTATTCAGAGTATGAAAAATGATGCTGCTGTCTCTTTAAAGCTTTGCTCTACTGTCACAACCAATCATAGACGACAAAATGTAGATAGACTGTCCTTGTTCACGACCTTGATGAAAAAGGAGTGAAAAAACAGATATGTCACAGAAGATGGAAATGATGAATGAAGGGGGGATGAAATAGGCTGTCTCTCTTATACTCTCTGATACTATAATCTTTCTCTTTCCATCTATGCACATGCACTGCTCTCAGTCCTCTCTCCTTAAAGCCCTGGTGTTGCATAATGCCGAAGGTGGGGGATGCAGATGGAGGAGAGAGAGGCGAGAGAGGCAGCAGGGGCAGTGACTCACTACGCAACATGTGCTACGATGACCATGCTGTCTAATACTCACTTTATCTCCAGATGGCATGAATACTGCACATCATGTAACTAATTTATTTGTTTTAACTCCACATCATCTTTTATTCAGGCTTTATGAAGAAACATTTTATGATTCTGAATGCAAAAAACATGAAAAATAAACAAGTTTTTTCACCTGTACACCTAAAGTTGCTATTTCAAATCTGTGTAAGTCTGTTTGGTTGGAAGCATAAATCTACTGAGGAGTGAAACATAATTTATAAGAATAGATCAAAAACAAGAGATTACATATCTGCTTTCAATGTGGAATGAAAGAAGTTATTTCTACATTCCATCTGTTAAACAAAAGGTGAAACTGCATGAATGCTCATCCAGGTTAGACTGTGTATATTACACTGAAACTACGATGTCATCTAAAAAAAGAATAAGAGGCATGAATGACAAACACTGTCATTCATAGTGGTACTGTCACCTCAAACAAGATGTTTCTGGGTTTGAATCCATACATCAGCTTCTCCTGTTTCTCCTGTTTCTTCTCTGTCCTTATGTGCAGGAATTTGCTCATTTATACATTTTTACACAAATCATCTGCATCACCAGCAACAAGAAACTATGATATATACTCCATCCATCCGTGTATCATCCACCGCTTATCCGGGGCCGGTTCGCGGGGTCAACAGTCTCAGGAGGGATGCCCATACTTCCCTCTCCCCAGACACCTCCTCCAGCTCCTCCAGGGGTAGCCTGAGGCGTTCCCAGGCCTGCTGAGAGACATAGTCCCTCCAGCATGTCCCAGGTCTTCCTCAAGGTCTCCTCAAAGCTCAAAGCTCATGACCATAGGTGAGAGTAGGAACATAGATTGACTGGTAAATCGAGAGCTGAGTCGCCTTCTTCACCATGACAGACCTATACACCAACTGCATCACTGCAGAAGCTGCACCAATCCGTCTGTCAATCTCATGTTCCCCGACTGCCATGCTCTGTTACAGAGACGTGTCAACCATGACAGTCCCTGCACATCCAGAGACTTGAGGTACTCAGGGCAAATCTCATCCACCCCCGGTGCTTTCCCACTGAGGAGTTTTGGCAACCACTTCGGTGACTTCAGCTTGGGTGATGGACGAGTCCGCCTCTGAGACCTAAGCCTCTGCTTCCTCTGTGTAAGACATGGCAGCAGGATTGAGGAGCTCCTCAAAGTATTCTTTCCACCGCACAACAATGTCCTCAGTTGAGGTCAGCAGCTTTCCACCTCTACTGTAAACAGTGTTGGCTGTGCACTGCTTTCCTCTCCTAAGGCGCCAAATGGTTTGCCAGAATTTCTTCGAGGCTGACCAACAGTCTTCCTCCATGGCCTCCCCGAACTCTTTCCAGACGGAGTTTTTGCCTCCACAACTACTCGAGCTGCAGTACGCCTGGCCTGCCTGTACGTGTCAGCTGCCTCCAGAGTCCCACAATTCAACAAGATTTGATAGGAATCCTTCTCCATCTTGACGGCATCCCTTAGTTCCAGTGTCCACCAGCGGGTTTGGGGGTTACTGCTGCGACAGGCACCAGAGACCTTGCGACCACAGCTCTGAGCAGTCACTTCGGTAATGGAGGCAGAGAACATGGTCCATTCTGACTCAATGTCCCCAGCCTCCTGTGTGATCTGGGAGAAGCTCTCCCGGAGTTGGGAGTTGAAGACCTCACTGAAGAGGGTTCTGCCACACGTTCCCAACAGACTCTCAAAATACGTTCTGCTAGCGGATCCACCTCATCACCAGGTGGCGATCGGTTGACAGCTGTGCCCCTCTCTTCACCTGAGTGTCCAACACACGCAGTAGGATGTCCTGGTGCCATGTGCACCAGGACATCCTAGGCCGGATGTGGTTGAACAAGGTGTTCATTATGGACAAACTATGACTATTACAGAAGTCCAATAACAGAACACCACACTTGTTCAGATCGGGGAGGCCGTTCATCCCAATCACTCCTTTCCAGGTCTCACTGTCATTGCTCATGTGAGCGTTGAAGTCCCCAAGGAGAACAATGGAGTCCCCAGTTGGAGTACTATTCAGTACCCCTTCCAGGGACTCCAAGAAGGCCTGGTTTTCCGCACTGCCATTTGGCCTGTAGGCTGAAATGACACCTGTGACACCTGTCCCCAACCCACAGGTGCAGGGACACGACCATCTAGTTCACCAGGGTGAACTCCAGCATATGAAGGCTGAGCTGTGGGGCCACAAGCAAGCCCACACCAGCCCGCCGCCTCTCACCTTGGGCAACACCAGAAAAGTGGAGAGTCCAGCCCTCTCAAGTGTTTGGGTTCCAGAGCCCAAGCTATGGGTGGAGGTGAGCCCAACTATATCTAGTCGGTACCTCTCAATCTCCTTCAGAAGCTCTAGCTCCTTTCCCCCCAGCGAGGTCACATTCCATGTCTCTAAAGCTAGACTCTTTGTCTGGGAATTGGGTCATCGAGCCCCATGCTGACGACTACCACCCAATCCACACTGCACCCATCCCCTATGGTTTCCTTGGTGGGTGGTGAGTCTACCGGAGGTTGGGCTCACGTCGTCCTTTCAGGCTGAGCCCTGTGGGCAGAGGGCTGGCCACCAGGCGTTCGCATATGAGCCCCTACCCCGGGCCTGGCTCCAGGGTGAGGCCCAGGTTGCGGTCCTTGATTTTTTACTCATTATAGGGGTTTTTGTGTTGCTCATCATCTGGCCTGTCACCCAGGACCTGTTTGCCAAGGGAGACCCTAGCAGGAGCATAAAGCCCCTCACAACATAGCTCCTGGGATCATTCGGGCATTCAAACTCCCCCACCACAATAAGGTGGCAGCTCTTGGAGGAGTATAATATAATATAATACAATATAATATAATATAATATAATGTAATATAATACGGAATAATATACAGGCAAAACTCGGTTTCCAACTACAATTCGTTCCGGAAGGCTGTTCGAATAATAATTTGTTCGAATTCCAAATACATTTTTCCCATTACATATAATGTCAATGGTCTTAATCCGTTCCAAAACGCTGGAAAACTACCTTTTTTCAACATAATATGTTATTTTATAATGTCATTTATATATCGATTTGTATAGTAATGAAACATATCAAAGAAATGTAAAAGAAAGAAGCAAACACGAGAAAGGTAGAAAGAAAGAAAAAACATCAACGTAATCAGGTTAGCCTAAGGTAAGAGTTAAAAGATTCGATTCACATTAATGCCTTAAACGGCCTCACTCCACCCTACCTCTCTGAGTTACTACACCCATACACTCCTAGCTGCTGTCTCAGGTCAGCTGACCAGCTGCTCCTAACACCGCCTAAAGTCAGGCTGAAGCTCAGAGGGAAACGCGCATTTTCTGGAGAGGCTCCTAAACTATGGAATGGATTGCCGCTGCACATCAGGCAGGCTTCTTCACTGTCTCGCTTTAAATCTATTCTTATATTCTTATATATATTCTTATGTTCTTATATTATTTCACATTATTTTAATTGTTTTTTATCTGATTTTAATTCGGTTTTTATTATTATTTTATTATTATTTTATGATTATTTTAACTTATTTTATTTTATTTTTATTTTATATTTTATTTAATTGCATTATGTTCATTGTTTTATGGCACGTCTGTTGTGTTTTTTTTATTTATTGACTGTGCAGCACTTTGGAAACCTTGTTTTTACTTAAATTGTGCTATAGAAATAAATTGGATTGGATTGGATTGGATTGGAGGCTTTGAGATGTGTGCACTCACACTAATGTACAAATGGAAACTACATGCAGGAGTGTAAAATGTTTTATTTTGATTTTTTGATTCATCAGTGCAGCACCTTCGGAAAGTCATGCACAGTTCTCCATCAGTAGTAGATGTCAGGAAGTAGAAAACAGTACTCAGAGTTTGAAGGCAGATGAGATGCAGGAGGAAAGGAAAACTGGTAGAAAATGTAAAGAAGGGCACAAAATGATGTGCTTCTGGAATAAATCCTTGTGAAGTTTTATTTTTTATTGACTAAATTGGGTTTATTTAGATAAATCTCAAAATATTACATTTGAGTCCCCCTTTAGACACATGTCTAAAGACATGTGTCTAAACATGTAGACATGTAGACACATGATCAGGCGCACCAGCTCAGTGGTCGGGATGAAGCTGGACCCTCTGGCAGCGGTGGCAGAGAAGAGAACCTTGGACAAACTGCTGGACATCATTGACAATTTCAGCCACGCTCTGCACACTGTTACCAACAACCAGAGAAGCCTGACCAGCCAGAAGCTGCGCTTCCCAACATGCAGGACAAACAGACTTAAGAACTCCTTCATCCCCCGAGCCATTAAACTGCTCAACTCTGGGGGAGATGAGGAAGAAGAAAGTCCACACGAGAGCTGAGGGATGACACAAACAATACAGCAAAAACAATGCAAACACTATAGACATTTCACTATACCCATGCTTAACTAGGCCTGTTTATTTTTTTATTTCTATGCCTATTTATGATTTTCTATTTGTATATTCTTGATGGTTTATCTATTAATCTTTCTATTTGGTGTTGTACTACTTTCTATGTGCTAGTGCTTTCTGTGTGTTTTTTCTATTTTTTGTGTACTCACTGTGCTGTGTGTGACGGAGAAATCGATGGAACCTTCTAAAGGGATAAATAAAGTTATACTCTACTCTATGTGTCCCAAAACAGCATTCAGAATACTGATCCTGGAGCTGCTGGAGACGATTCAGCAGAGACTGAAGCCTCTAACCACACAGTTTTTCATGCGTTGTCTGTATGGTTTGTTTTATCTCACGGATATGAATTACTCGTTCCAAAAGAGTGAGTTTGTTTTCTAATGTAATAATAATTCCAACATGTAGGTGCCAGTCTGTTTCAAGATTAGCTTCATGGATTTTTATTAATTCTACAAATGCATTTGTTGCACCTGTCCCACTCTCAGAATAAGCATTTCTGAAAACACACAGCTGAAGTAAAACACAAGATATTGTCCTTCTACTGTCACTAATTTAATATTAGTCAGAAATATTTAACAAGTTGTCACATTCTGCTGAAATATCTTCACAACTATTGATCAGTTTGCTGTAAATTTTTGACCTTTCACCTGATTCATCTAATCAAAACTTTTTTTTATGCTATAATTTTCCAACCCCCCCCCCCACACACACACACACAAAAAGCAAATGTTAACATTCAAACATACACACACAGCTCAAAGTTGAAGTTAAGAATTTTGTTGGTGATCAATGCATTGTGTGACTTCACACAGACAATATATCAAATGTAAGCAGCACATCTCCCCACCTATATATTTGAATAAGCTCACTTAAAAACCTCACACTGACGCACCCCCAATGCCTGAAACATGAAAAAAAAAGAAAGAAAAGGCGTAGTCTTTATAGCCATATACTGTAGGTATCAAGTTTAATAATGGGCCTAATGATCTCTCACTTTAGAAATGGTGGGGAGAATAATAGTAACAGTATAAAAATGACAATAATAATATTTTAAGTCAAAATGGTTGCCGAGCGAGCCGACTACAGATGAGTGATGAACAGCAGTTATTACTATGTAACAAATGGGCCTATTTAACAAACTGTAACAGTTATTTAATGGTAACAAATATGCTACTCCGCCACAAAGAATCAAAGTTCAACATCATATTTTCTCTTTCGAGTACGAGTCTCATTGTGTTCTTTACCCCCTTCTCCCTATAAAGTGTCCGGGTGAGTTTTCTGTGTTCTGTGCTCCTCATTTTCAGTTTCCCCTGTCTCGTCATCATCACTCTCTTTTTCCTGCTCGATTTCTTCAGCCTGGTAGACTGCACAGCTCTCAGTTGTGGCCAATGTATCCTGTCCTATTTCATTTCTCCCAGATTTAATACCGGACAGACTGCCCGTTTTCAATCAGTTATGCATTTCGGCATATTATTGTTGCTGCTATCACAACAAGCTAGCACGTAGCTAGGAGAAAGCCAACTTCATTTTGGGTATTTTTTCTTTTATGTTAAATTTTCCCAAAACATTTTTTAATTGAAAATTACAAATGATTTCCGTGAATGAATTTAAATATTTAAACTGTTAATCCTCCATTAAAAAGTGTTTAAATTATTTATTTAATTATTTATGTATTTCAAGATGCTTCGGGAGTATGGGGTACCGAACCTCTTGATAAGGGCTGTTCGGTCCCTGTACGACCGATGTCAGAGTTTGGTCCGCATTGCCGGCAGTATGTTGGATTCGTTTCCAGTGAGGGTTGGACTCCACCAAGGCTGTCCTTTGTCACCGATTCTGTTCATAACTTTTATGGACAGAATTTCTAGGCGCAAGCCAAGGCGTTGAGGGTGTCCGGTTTGCTGGCCTCAGTATTGCATCTCTGCTTTTTGCAGATGACGTGTTACTGTTGGCTTCATCAAGCTGTGATCTCCAACTCTCACTGGAGTGGTTCGCAGCCAAGTGTGAAGCGGTTGGGATGAGAATCAGTACCTCCAAATCTGAGACCATTGGAAAAGGGTGGAGTGCCCTCTCCAGGTTGGGGATGAGATCCTGGCCCAAGTTGAGGAGTTCAAGTATCTCGGGGTCTCGTTCACAAGTGAGGGTACGCTGGAACGGGAGATCGACAGGTGGATCGGTGCAGCGTCTGCAGTGATGCGGACTCTGTATCAGTCCATCGTGGTGAAGGAGCTGAGCCGAAAGGCAAAGCTCTCGATTTACCGGTCGATCTACATTCCTGCCCTCACCTATGGTCATGAGCTGTGGGTCGTGACCGAAAGAACGAGATCCCAGATACAAACGGCCGAAATGAGTTTCCTCCGCAGCATGTCCTGGCTCTCCCTTAGAGATAGGGTGAGACGTTCGGTCATCCGGGAGGGACTCAGAGTCGAGTCGCTGCTCCTCCACATCGAGAGGAGCCAGATGAGGTGGCTCGGGCATCTGGTTAGGATGCCTCCTGGCATTGCTGAACAACAAATCTTCATTGTGCTTCTCACATAGCTCAACATTGCTACAAAGCTCTGGCAGTACAGGAACACACTGCACTGAAAATGACTGCAGCCAATGAGTTAATGTCTAAATCATACATTTTTATGATTGACATATGTTGGAAGCTTTTCTCCTTGAGCCTCCGCGTGTTCATTTGATTTTGGGTAGTGAGAATGTTGGTCATGAAGAAAGACTGGAAACAGATGAAAAATTCTTCAAAGCTTTATCACAGAAAATTCTGGGCACAAAAAGGCATATACATATGCAGTGCTAGTGTGCAATGAAATACAGAAATCACTCAGTATTTATACTATTCAGTAAGTGTGTCTTAACATCATGCAATATTACACCACACCCAGTTTCCATATGAAAGTAGCAGGCCTGTCTCTTCTCAGTAAAACAACCTTCACATGTCTTCCTTTTATAGGCACAAGTTACAATGTATATACTTCCATTCTCATATATGGTAGCACCTTAATGCATCTGAAATGCTCTGTAGAAACATATTGCCATATTAGGAAGTAAAACATGTTCCACGAAGCAGAACCGACTGAAACCGGTCTCACTGCTAAAAACACTGAGGCCTCACAGGAATACATCAATCCCCCTTTTGGACTCGAAAGAGTCCAACACCTGAAAAGAAAATCATTAATTTTTATTTTTATTTTATGATTATTTTATTTTTATTTTGATTATTATTATTTATTTATTTATTTATTTATTTATTTATTTATTTGGAAAAAACACCAACTACAGAGATTGGGTTCTGTTCATATCGTCACCAGAACCAGATCCAGAACCAGACCTAGATCCTACTTGAAAAAGTCTACCACATGGTAAACACTCATACCTAATAGAAAATACCAACAGGATCACTCTCCTCCCCATCCAGGAGGGCAGCGGCAGCAGTGGACATAGAGATTAACAACATTTGTCGCTCAGCAGTCGGGGCCAAAGCCTTTCATAATGATGAGCGAAGTAGAGGAACCACACAACTGAAACAACACATGATGATAAGCAGCACGATACCTATGGGAATGAGAAATTTTAAACATACAGACCAGAGTGGTCCAGTAGACAGCCAATCAAAAGGAGAGAACGTACTTGAAGCATCATGAGCCATTGCGGACTGGAGATTACGCAGACCCTGCATTTGGGGCTCTATAGTTTGATGAATTTCATCTGGAATATAAGTACAACAAGTTTGATTAAGCAAAACACAGACACCACCACTAGCAGCGGTCAAAAGGTCAAGAACCATTTGATGCTGGAGAAGCATTATACGCATGGTATCAATTTCTTTGTTGTACCCATTCATAATAGCAATGGACATATCCAAGAGACTTCTTCAGTTCAGAGAGTGGCTGATAAAGTCCCAGCTTATAAAACCTGTGGGTGTGTGGGGTGTCGAATTGCACTAACCACACCCCACAGGGTTTATAAGCTGGGACTTTATCAGTCACTCTTTGAACTGAAGAAGTCTCTTGGATGAGAGATGAAACGTCTTCAAGAACTTTCTTAACGTCCAGTGGATCGACTCAACAGCTTTTGGATAACCATGACCTAGATGACTGAGAACCTACACAGACATCTTGCAAACCACTTTGGGAGGAACACCCTCAGTGTGGTATGGGAGTACGAAAGGACAGCAAGGAAGATCGCGGACTACAGAAACCACTTGCGCTTAACCTGAGATGTCGACAGAACAACATCATCCCAAACAGCTTACGGCTGGGATCTTCAGTGAGGGGACACCTTGCCAACATCATCCTGGAGAAGCCTCAAAACCAACTCCTGAATGAGAGAGTGAGGCAGGTCCACTTCACCATCGAGGCACTGAAGACCAAGGCTGACCAGCTCTCCATGAAACTCACGTCAGTTTTGCCACCCAGGATCCTACAAGAGGTCCACAAGTTTGTTGAGACAGCCCAAATGGCTCAACACTTGAAGAGCAAGGAAAGGCAAAGACGTAAGATTCAAAACCTCCAATCTCGGAAAAACACAAGGCCCAGAAGAACTCAGCTGGAGGCAGAAACCACTGAGTACATCTACAGAAAATTCACAAGACAGATGGGTGAGGAATCTATCAGACAGAGAACTCACCCAACCAGAGACGGATGTCCTCACCAAAGGATTGAACTTCGCTATCACCCCACAGCACATACCGGTAGTGGACCTCATTACCGCTACGGAATCAGTAATCAAAAAGAACAACCTTTCCGCAACAGAAGCAGAGTGACTATGGCTAAAGGTAACAGCAGCCCTTTCTGAAGCGAAGGTCCCCCCTACCAACCTCTCCCACCCAGGAACGGAAGGCAGTGACGGCGCTGAGTAAGGACCATAACATCACCATCCTTCCAGCAGACAAAGGAGATGCACGGTAATCCTCAACACAAACGGATTACCACAGCAAGGTTATGTCCCTACTCAGCAACAGCACGACCTATGAGACCCCGAAGCACGACCCAACCAGCAGCTACAAAAAGAAGGTTGTGGACTGCCTACAGGAGCTACAGAAGGAGGAAACTTTAAACCGCCTGCTCTACTTTCGTCTGTCCCCTTGGGAGGCTATACCATTGTAATGGGAATTTCACCTGTGTGGGTTTGAAGAGAATAGAGAGGCCTGTTCTCAGGCACTCTGTCAGTTAAGTTGTTTTGGTACATTCCCATGTGCAAGGTCACCTGATAAAGATGTTTACCCTGCACTGCCTTTGCCGGTGCAGCGAAATCGTCCCCACGCTGCCTGAGAAAGCCCGTCTTTCTCAGACAGTGTGGAGCGTTGTTTATTCCGACGTATTAAAGTAGAGGGTTTCCGGCGCCAGGTTGGAGTCAGCTGCGGGTTGCCGTGCAGACGCGTACGAATGCCCAGCATGGTTGATGCTACTCTGCCTGGGTTGTAGGCCTCTCCTTCCTATTGTTGGTCAAGGTAAGAGACTGAGCACATTTGGAATGCTTTAGCTCAGCCAAAGAATTGTGGGTACTGTCTTATGCTCTGTGGAGGGAATGAATGACACATTTGTTCTAGTATCATAGGGGGGTCCTGGGACTCAAAGTACATTACTATGCTCTGTGGGGAATAAAATTACGAGCTTACTCCAGCTGTTCTTTGTGGAGGAGTGTAGCTACCAGTTTATTCTAGCATCCTAGTTGTATATTATCTACTGTTTGCTGCTTATTATCTACTGTTTGCTGCTCATTATTTGTTGTTCATTTGCTCTGTGCTCAGCGGGAAATAAATCATTCATTTATTATAGCATCTTAGCAGTTTTCTGTCTGATTTATTGTGTGAGTTCTTCTGTGTACCTACCTCCGGCGGACCTGCAAAATTTTTCACAAAACATTTTGGCGTCACGAATAGGATCCGACAGGATCCACAGTAAATTTAAAGGTGAAATTGGATCTTGAAGTTTCGGAGGATTTACACAGAAAGTGATGTTTAAGGAGACCAGAAACTAAGAGATGAGCCTCCCCGAGTCGGGGAAGGCCGGGAAGACAGATCACAGACTGTCAGGATTAAACAACACGGTCTCCTCCCCCTTCACCCTCAGCACAGGCTCCCCACAGGGCTGCGTGCTCAGCCCCCTCCTGTTCACCCTACTGACGTATGAATTGCTCAGCGAAACACCGAGCTGTCATATAGTAAAGTTTGCAGACGACACAGTAGTGGTCTGGGACGTATCCGGAACAACGATGAGTCCAAATACAGAGAGGAGGTGGAGCACCTGGTGCACTGGTACAGGACGCAACAAACCTCTTGCATCAACGTGTGGGAAGGACCAAGGAGATGGTGGTGTACTTCAAGAGGAAAAGACACTCCCCTCCTCCCCTCGCACATCGGAGGAGCAGCTGTGGAGGTGGTCTCCCAGCTACAGGTACTTGGGGGTTCATCTCACTGAGACCTCAACTGAGCTGTAACACCTCCTACCTGCTCAGGAAGGCAAAACCAGCGGCTCTACTTCCTCAGGAAGCTGAGGCGTGCTGGACTGGGGGGTCCGTCCTGAAGGCCTTCTACAGGGGTGCGGTGGAGAGCATCCTCACCACCAGCAATCACTGTGTGGCACAGCAGCTGCTCTGCAGCAGACAGGAAAGCGCTGCAGAGGGATGTGAAGCCGCACAGAGGACTGTAGGGGGTGGCCTACCTACCACCACAGAAATCTACACGAGTAGGTGTAGAAGGAGGGCCACCCACATCATGACAGACCCCACCCACCCAGCACACAGTCTATTCCAACCCCTCCCCTCAGGCAGGAGACTACGGAGCATTCGGAGTAGGACCACCAGGCTGAGGAACAGCTTCTTTCCAGAAGCTGTTAGACAGCTGAACTCTTGTGGTGCTCTGTAGTCACCCTCACGACGACCCGTGTGTCACACCAGATACATGGGGATTCAGTGCAATATGGTGCTTCTTCAAGTGCATAGACGGATTGCCTACACACTTGAGCTGCTGCGTTGTGTTGTTGTTGTTGTTGTGTGAACTACATTCTGCTGTCCAGACACCTTGACTTCTACTGTAATATCTCACATCTTAACTTCTCTTTGTTCTCTTTCCCTATTTATCTATATTTTTAACTTTTTGTTTTTGTCTAGGTTTCTTTAACTTATTTACCTTGCATCTTTTTAAAACTTTTTAACTAGTTTCTCTCAACTTATTTATCTTATTTA
Organism: Antennarius maculatus; assembly: GCA_013358685.1. NCBI lineage: Eukaryota > Metazoa > Chordata > Actinopteri > Lophiiformes > Antennariidae > Antennarius > Antennarius maculatus. The sequence goes on along the minus strand of CM023622.1, from coordinate 4,472,122 downwards.
TTGACCGGGCTTACTGGGGCCCTCCAGAGACAATATTCATGCTGTCAACTGTGGAAACGTGTGTCAGTATGACAAATAAAGACTCTGATTCTCTGATTCTGATTCTCTGAAATAGACAGTATAAGAACCAAGGGTTTAGCATACCCGTGGCCAAATGATAAAAATGTGGTTATAAATGTTTCACAAAGGGGATTTTACATCATTTGGTACATTGAACCTGAATTGTTTGGAGAATTTTGGGCATGTTGATAAAAAGGTAATGTTAATTTAAAAGGTCATGTAGGGGAAGCGATAGGATAGGGCTGCTGGACTGCCTTCAACCGTCTTCAGATCCTGTCTGCAAGATTTTTCTGATACCTAAGAACACTCATATTGACTGTTTTTTCCAAGATGTCCTGTTTCTTTCCAGAGTAGCATTCTGGGATACTATCGTTGTTGGAGCCACAGTAAATATTTTGTTCTGTTTCTTGTTAATTAATACAGAGGTCATGGTATGTGTAATTCTGCTGTTTGTACACAGGGTGGAGCACTATGCTAGGAACACAGGTGATTTAGGGAAGGTGCCGGTGATGAACGGCAGTGTGTTGAACCGGGACAAGAAGACAGTTTTTGTACCATGTGTGGTAGCGGAAGGTTTGTGTGAAGAGGTTTTGGGATTGTGTTGGGATCTAAACTGGTAAATGGATACTTACCTGTGACGGACACCAAATAAAATCTTGGTTAAGATGAACTATGAGCATGTGACGATTTTCCCTGTGTAAAGGTGAGCACTCGAGAAAATAAACGGGTCAAGCACTCAAAGACATTGGCCGCACTGGCCATTGGTTTTCTTGTTGCCAGAACACGCGTCCGAAGTTCTCCCCGTTCGCCCCTCAGTGGCACATAAATGTAACGAGTTTTTATTGAAAGACTTTACATTTAAGTCAAAAAACTTCTTGAAGGAACTTGCTAGGATCGCCGTTCACGGGAACAGCTGATCGATTGGACGTCATCGCTGGATTTCTGTGTTTTGAGCCGGATCACCTGGACATCGTGGGACAATCAGGGCAGCTCCTGCTAGGCTATCTGCAAGGACAACGAACTGCACAGAGGCCACGGACCACCACCAGGACACTTCGCTGCCGACCAACACATGAATGCACCAGAGGTACGTGTAGCGCTACCAACTATGGCCATTTAAACATTGTGTGCACACTTGACTAAAACCCAATGCATTGGTACTGGTACCAGTCATTAAATGAACTGTGGGGTGGTATGTTTCTGATGGTTTCTGATTGTGTTTAATGGTGGATTCTGATAAAGAGGTAAATCAGGGTAATAATGATGATTATGGTTCCGCTGCAGCTGACACGCAACCCAATGGGGGCGCAGCCTGCGGTGAAACTGAAACGCAATCGGTCACTAAATGTCCCATCAAATGAACACAAAAAGCACTGATTGCTAAATTAGAAACGTTGCAAAAAACAAGGAAATCCAAGCTAACAAAAGCATCTCATTTAAAAGGGACAATTCAAGAGTTAATGCAGGACAGAGAATATGAAACGGAGGTGCACTGTGCTTTTGATAAGTACCAAACTCTGTGCAATGAAGCAAAGGAAACACATGAATCTTTGTTACAATATCTACCTCCTGCAGAAAAGGAAAAACACGAGATATGGTTCAAAGCAAAACTCCTGAGTGTAAATGAGTTTACTGACTGTGTGAAAAAGTGGTTGTAGAATCCAGACATTCAAAACCCTGCCGAAAATGATGAGGACTGTGATGAAATTGAGGTGAAACCAAGTGACAGCATTTCTAATGTTGAAACAAATTTATCTGGTAAAAATCAAGCCGGGAAAAGTCACACCAGCTCAAGATCTGGTAAATCCTCTTACTGCCATCAGCACGCATTCAGGCTGAGGCAGAGAGAGCTGCACTTGAAGCTCGCGCTGCAGCCTTAAAGGAGAAACACGCTCTGGAGGAGCAAACAGAGGAGCTGAGGAGGACAAAAGAGAGGCTGGAACTCGATATGGAAATGGCCGCTTCTGCTGCTAAATTAGCAGTGTTATCAGCTTTCAGTCACCAAGCTCCCTCAACCACACATTCAAATGGAATGGAATCTTATTTTGAAAAGGCAGCAATATTAATGGACATGTCCACCATTTTCAACCCTAAAAAAAAGGAGCCAGATTATAGGAAACTTCCATAATGCTCAACCCACAAGCAAAAGAATATCAACCTACCCTTGTGGACTCACAACAACCACCACCCGTACAGCAGCAAAACCAGCCTGCATATAGGGATGCAAAACAAACCAACAGTCAGGAAGATCAATCAAATATAACATGGAAAGAGCATGGAAAACCCTCAAATGAACCTTTTTTGGACTCTCGTGTGCAACAAACAAACTCAAATACCATCCAGTCTCACTTACCTTTTCAAAGGATGGATGACACAGCAGCGCTCTGCTTCTTACTGCAACAACAAAATGAAATGACTGCATTACTAATACAAAAACAAACTGCTCATTTACTACCACCGAAAGAAATTCCATTTTTTGATGGGGATCCTTTGCAGTATAGATTGTTCATCAGAGCCTTTGAATATTGTGTGGAGAATAATGCAAGCAGTAAAGGTGATTGTTTGTATTTTTGGACAAATACACAAGGGCCAGCCAAAAGAGCTAGTGCGTAGCTGTCAGCACATGGCTCCAGACAGAGGCTATGCTACGGCTAAGCATCTATTGGAGGAACACTTTGGCAATGAACACAAGATCACTGCAGCATACATGGAGATGGTTCTGAACTGGCCAGTAGTGAAACCTGAGGATGTCAGCTCTCTTCAAGCATATGCACTCTTTTTGCATGAATGTTGTAATGCAATGGAGGATGTGTGCAATATATGAGAGAACTGGATATGCCAGTAAACATGAGAACTGTGATTTTGAAGCTTCCATATAAGCTAAGAGAAAAGTGGAGAGTTTCTGCATGTGAGATACTGGATAGATTCAATCGCAGAGCACAGTTCATTGACATTGTCACGTTCATTGAGCATCATGTAAAAATAGTGTCTGACCCAATATTTGGAGACATTCATAATTCACAACTTGTTACAGTAAACAAAAATATGAGCAGGACAAAATCACAAAGCAGACCAAAATTTAAAGGAAACAGTTTTGCAACTACGGTATCCTCCATTGAAACCCCTGCATGTGAATCCAGAAAATATAAACAGGTTCAAAGTAAAGTAGTCCATCTGTCAAGAACTCCAGCACCTGCATATGTTGCTCTCAAGGTCACTCAGTGTCCACAATTGGAGGAAAAGATGCACAGGGACAAGATCAACTTTCTAAAGGAGAAAGGAATTTGTTTCGGCTGCCTTTGTATTGGACATAAAAGTCAGGACTGTGATAAGCGCTTGACTTGTAAGGTGTGCAGACAAAACCATCCCAGCATTCTTCATATCCATGAAAGGGTGAGAGCAAGCAACACAGATCCAAAACATCTAAAGCAACCATCTGTGAGCAGTGCATTGGTGTCTCTGCAAACATGTAGTCATACAGGGGCCAGGAACAGTGCTGGGATACTCTCCATCCTACCAGTTCAAGTGAAGTCCAGCAAAGGAGACAAAATCTTACAAACATATGCATTTCTCGACCCAGGCAGTACAGCTACATTCTGTTCAGAAAACCTGATGATGAAGCTGAATAGGAATGGAAGGAAAACTCAGATTAGTCTAAGAACCATGGGCTCAAAGTCATCGGTTTCCAGCTACAGGTTGACAGGTTTGGAAATTTCCAGTCTCATGGGAAAAAAATTCTATGACTTACCTGAAGTCTACACCCAGAAAAGGATGCCCGTGAACACACAAAACATCATCAAAGAAGAGGGATTGGCTAAGTGGCCCTACTTAGATGGTGTTGATATTCCTCGCATTCACCCTGACGTGGAGTTACTGATAGGCACCAATGCCTCCAAAATGCTTGAACCCTGGGAAGTAGTAAACAGCCACGGAAATGGACCCTATGCCATTAGGACCCTATTGGGGTGGGTAATTAATGGCCCCCTTCAAGGATGCAGTGATGAGAGGTGTGAGATTGGCCACCCAACTGCTACAGTAAATAGGATCTCCATAGAAAGGCTGGAGGAGTTACTGAATGATCAGTACAATCATGATTTCAATGAGAACACATCAGAGGACAAAGAAGAAATGTCGAGAGATGACATGAAGTTCATGGAAATCATGAAAGATTCAGTAAATCCACAAAATGGACACTACAGCTTGAAACTCCCCTTTAAGAAAGAAGAGGTCTTTCTCCCAAGCAATTGCTGTGTAGCTAAGCAACGCATTCTGGGATTGAAGAGGAGGTTTGAGAGAGATGAGAAGTTCCATCAGGAATACACCAACTTTCTCAGTGATGTCATCAAGGAAGGGTATGCCGAGTGTGTTCCTGAACATCAGTTAAAACGGTCTGATGGAAAGGTATGGTACATTCCACACCACGGAGTGTACCATCCAAAGAAAGGAAATCGGCGTGTTGTGTTTGACTGTGGAGCTGAGTTCAGAGGGGAATCCCTCAACCATCAACTTCTACAGGGCCCTTACCTTACCAGTTCTTTGTTAGGAGTCCTCACACGATTCAGACAAGAACCCGTGGCTGTGATGGCTGATGTCCAAGCCATGTTCAACCAAGTCAAAGTATCCCAGGATGACCAAGATTTCCTACGTTTCCTGTGGTGGCCGGATGGAGATGTAAAACAAAATCTCGTGGAATACAGGATGACTGTGTATCTGTTCGGGGCGGTGTCTTCACCCAGCTGTGCTTGCTATGCTTTACGAAAGACAGCAGAAGATAACTGGAACAGTTTCCCTGCTGAGGTAATTGACACAGTCAATCGGAACTTTTACATGGACGACTGTCTTAAGAGCTTGCCATCTGAAGAGGAGGCTGTCAAAATGGTCCAAGATCTGTCAGCAGTTTGTCATAATGGAAGCTTCCATTTGACAAAATGGATTAGTAACAGCCGTGGAGTATTGCTATCCATTCCAGAGGAGCAGAGATCCAAGATTCTGTGTGAGTTGGATTTGGACAGAGACCAACTACCTGTTGAGGAAGCCTTTGACCTTCATTGGTGTGTTGAGAAAGACATTTTCAAATTCAAGATGGCACTCAAGGAACAGCCCCATACTCGACGCGGGATTCTATCAGTGGTCAGCTCTGTTTATGATCCTTTGGGATTTCTTGCACCACTGACACTTCCAGCTAAGTTCATACTCCAAGATCTGTGTAGGAGGAGCCATGGATGGGATGACCAGATTCCCACAGTGCTACAACAGCAGTGGATCAAATGGTTGCAAGACCTGGAAAAGGTGACCACATTCAAAGTTGACAGATGCCTCAAACCGCCAGATTTTGGAAAACCCACTCATGGTCAGTTACATCACTTTTCAGATGCCAGTGAAAGTGGATATGGTATTGTGACATATCTCCGGATGCAGAACAACAGCAACAACATTCATGTCTCTTTCATGTTAGGCAAAGCCAGAGTGACACCATTAAAACAGGTGACGATTCCTCGTTTGGAACTCACTGCTGCTGTCCTTGCTGTTCGAGGGGACACAATGCTCAGAGCAGAATTACAGCTTCCACTTGAAATTTCACATTTCTGGACTGATAGTACGTCAGTTTTGAAGTACATCAGAAATGAGGACAGAAGATTTCACACCTTTGTGGCGAACAGAGTGTCTACCATCAGAAGAGCAACCAATGTACAACAGTGGAGATACGTTCATACCACTCGGAACCCTGCCGACAAAGCCTCAAGAGGATTTACAGTGGATCATTTGTTAACAGACAGGGGATGGATTGAAGGCCCTGAATTTCTGTGGAAAAAAAAAAAAAAGAGGAGTGGCCAGAAAGCAGCTTGGATTCCAACATTGCTGCAGACGACCCAGAGGTCAAAAAGGAGCTCATGGCTAATGCAGTGATTGTTGAGGCCACACCAAGTGCAAACCAAGACCAGCATACTGGATAGGCCGGTGTCTAAACTTTGTCTTCTGCAAGAAGCGGAAATATGAGTTAATACAGATATTGTTTATGACCTCTGACCTATAGAAGAATTTTTGGTTTATTGATTCATTTTCAAATTATTGTTGGCTCCATTTATGTAAATATGGATTGAATTGTTTATGCTCTCCTGCCATTAACAATTATGGGCCGTGTGTTGGAGCCACAATAATATTTTTGTTCTGTTTCTTGTTAATTAATACAGAGGTCATGGTATTTGTAATTCTGCTGTTTGTACACAGGGTGGAGCACTATGCTAGGAACACAGGTGATTTAGGGAAGGTGCCGGGGATGAACGGCAGGTGTGTGAACCAGGACAAGAAGACAGTTTTTTGACCGTGTGTAACAGGAAGGTTTGTGTGAAGAGGTTTGGGATTGTGTTGGGATCTAAACTGGTAAATGGATACCAAATAAAAACGTGGTTAAGATGAACTATGAGCATGTGACGATTTTCCCTGTGTAAAGGTGAGCACTCGAGAAAATAAACGGGTCAAGCACTCAAAGACATTGGCCGCACTGGACATTCGTTTTCTTGTTGCCAGAACACGCGTCCGAAGTTCTCCCCGTTCGCCCCTCAGTGGCACGTAAATGTAACGAGTTTTTATTGAAAGACTTTACAATCGTGAAGCAAAGGAAATGCAAAGGTGGCCACACCGGACACCTATAATGATGTTCACAAAAGACTGGATGTAAGACGCGAGGTACGTGTTCATCCTGCAACAAGGCCGTAAATGCAGACAGGAGGAGACAGTGGAGAAAGGTCAGAGTATTAAAGAAAACACCCCTATGAACACTTAAAGTGATATGATAAACATAGACCCACATGTTATGATTATGATTCTGATGACTGAAGGAGTGATTTTGTCAACAATTCCTTGTTGTTTTTTTGTTTTTAGAGTAAAGGGTGAGCTTAGAAACACAGGATGCAGCTCATGCTAATGTTTACGCAGATCAAAAGATAATCAGGATGTTTTCAGAGCAGTAAAGAAGCTGTAAATCATCAACTAAAAGGTGGAAAAGATTCCAGTAGACTCCTGTCAGTTAACTGGTTGATTAATTAATGATTTAATTTGATAGATGTATAGGTTTGGTCTGGACCACATACAAATGATCTTGGGTGAACAATTAACAAACATGATGTGTTTAAGTTTTTGGATCCATGATTTTACAGAGATCTCTCAACCCTGAATGACGTCACATATGAGGACATATGGCCATGACTGACTATGACTGGACTTCTGATACAGGCACTGCTTTACGGACTTGACGCAGGTGTTAAGAAGTCTGTGTGTTTATTTTGTGCGAATGCTGTGTTGTCTATCTGTGATACTTGGAACGTATGCCTGTATGACTGTGCGTGTGCTCAACAGAGGGAAATGATTTCCCTTTAGGATTATTAAGTTTTTTTTATGAAAGAGTTGAAATTCACAAAGGGTGTGGTCGAATCCTGCATTTCGTGTACTGTCGTGGTCGTCTGGCTGCCGGGTACGGGCCCTCCAGAACCCATGAAAAAGGACAATAGTTTTACAAAAGATAGGAGAGCATTGTAAATATGAAAAATGCCAAAAGGAATTGGATGAAAAATGCCAAAAGAAATTGGGTGATGTAGAAATGAACTTGCTAACAATACTAACACCAAGACAAAAATGATTCCTTGCCCCAAATTGGGCAGGGAGATGTGCACTTGTGTCCCCCTTGTTTCCCTTACAGATTTACATGTCCGAGGCTGAAGTGACGACATGGTCACAATGGAGCTCACACACCACGGAACCGGAGGACAGTCCGGTCTACACAGATGCTATTGGATCCCAGATGGAGTTTCAGATGAGCATAAAATGACATATTGTTGGACCACCCCCAATAAAAAACATTGATAGGATTAATCTCATACAAAGTTCACTAGAAACGGCTAAAGTCTCTATTGGCCAAATAGGGGGTGTTTGTTTTGTTGTTGTTCACCTTGCATTCATCAGGTGATCCAAAGAGGCATCGATCGGGCGGTGGGCAGACTGGAAACGCCCCCGTCACTGCAGAAGGCAGAACGGGAGGCCCTATTGGCACCCAACTCCAACGTGGAAGCAATGCTGGCATCATCCATCCCTCTGCTGGAAGGGGGGGGCAGCTTTAGTTAGGGTCTATACTTCACATTCACGATGTTGCTAATGCTAATACATGTTCACGCTGCTGCAGGGACAATTTTGTTGGTAATTCTGTGCTCATTGCTCATGTGAGGGCTGTGGAGGAAAAAGGGTTGGTTTAGCTACCACAGACCCCGATAATTAAGCTTTGCTGAGTCCCTAGGACTCATAGGGAAGGTTAACTTCCATTGTTCCCGCTCAAAACACATTGTTATAGATATTTCCACACTGTTACACACACTCTCCACTGCTGGTGAAGCGGGGTGCACGTCAAATCCCATTGGGGGGGAAGGGGGGCACGTTAATCAGCAGCTGGAGTGAAAATATAGGATACATATAGGATCAACACACTGAGGTGACACCTGCCCGCCGCTGCGTACGCAACACTTAGGTAACACAACACTTAGTTCTTGTCTACCATATTTATTTTACATTTCGTTTACTCCCCACAGAGCATTAAGATAACAATACAGGCCAAGGGGTGGAAAAAAAGTGAAAATTTGATTTTTCAAGGGGTGGAATAAAATGATAATTTGGTGTATGTCCCGATTTGACTTGGAATTTAGGAGTCAAAATCAGGCCAAGGGGTGGAGTGCAATGGGAATTTCACCTGTGTGGATTTGAAGAGAATAGAGAGGCCTGTTCTCAAATGTAGGTCCTATTGTGACCCTTTGTGATAATGACCACGCACCAAAACAACCGACGTCCTCAACGACTCAACACACGATGTCCTCAGGTGAGGCCGTTGCCTTTGATGGTTCCTCAGTCGAGGAACTTACTTGGGTCGTAGTAGCTGCGCCCTCTGTTTCCAGATCAGGGTCTAGAGTTGCACCTTTACCAGGTGGAGGGAGAGCAGATCCTGTAGTGGATCTGGCGGGTCGTGTCGATGAGATGTGGACCCACGTGTCCCCCTTTCCTAGCAACTGGACTGGACTTCCAGTTTTCTCTGTGACTTGGAAGGGACCTGTCCACCTACGTTCAGACCATTTTTGTTTAATTACTTTCAACCACACACATTCACACACATTCATCTCCTTCGGAACCTTAGGCTGTTTTTCTGTGAGATGGGAAAAAGTGTAAATTAATTGTTTTAGGCCCGGTGGGCCTTGGGTTCCTGGATTCATTGTCAATGGAGCTGTTGGAGCAGGAGAAGGTCTGTTAGTGTGGCATTCAAATGGAGTCCAGCCTGTGGAAGAGTTCAAAGACATTCTAATGTTCAATAGTGCAAGCGGAAGTGCCTGCAACCAATTCAAACTAATTCAAGATGCCAAAGCCTTGGCCAACTTTTCTTTGATGTTCCTCTTCATTCTTTCAACCTTTCCTTGAGACTGGGGATGGTAAACAGAACCAAAATGATGTTTCAAACAACATTTTTTCATCGTCTTGAAGATATTTTTGAAATGAGTTCCATTGTCTGACCGAATTTTAATAGGAAACCCATAAGTTGGAATGTAATGATTCACAAGATGTTTCGCAATGGTAGCAGCTGTTTCTGCTCTGCAGGGATAGGATTCTGGCCACCCTGAAAATGAGTCTATTATCACCAACAGATAGCGGTATCCTGACACCATTTTAATCATGTCAGTAAAATCCATTGAAATCACCTGACCAGGGGCGTTCACGTCCGGATCATGAATTCCCTGTGGTGGTTTTGTTGAAGGCATACTGTTATACCTGCTACACACACTGCAGTCCTGCAGTTCATTTTTCACAATTGTTCTCATGAACGGATGCCACTAGGGACTGAGTCGTCTCAATTTTTCATCAGTCCCTACATGGCATGGTCCATGGGCTTCAGCAATTAAATGTTTCAATTGTTTTTGTGGTGGGATTGGATTACCTTCTTTTCTCCATATTCCTTTCTCATCCTTCATACCCCCTTTCGATTTCCACATACTCCTTTCTTCTGGACTTGCCTGTTTCTGCCATTCTTGAACAACTTCTACTGTAATCTGTCGGTCATTCTCAGCTTCACTGACGGAGAGTTGGAGTACCGGTCGGTACCCTGCAACACGTTTAGCAGCATAAATCATTTGATTTCGAATGTCCTTTACATTTGATGATAGCAACTGCAGTTGGTAGCAATAGCATTTCTTTTAAATACATAATGTCCTCAAAATGTTTGATTGGACTGCCTGATGCAGTCTGGAAATCATTCCTTTGCCATTCACTTAAAGCTACATGTATTGTGACATGTGCATAGGCCAAATCAGTGTAAATGTTAACTGTTTTACCTTGCGAGATTGCAAGTGCCGCTGCCACTGCCTTGATTTCTGCTCTCTGTGCAGATTGTGGACCTGAAATTCGTTCAGCACACACTTCTTCAAAATCTATGTTTGTTGAACTACTGCAAAACCTGATTGTAGTCCATCAGATCCTTTGAAACAGCACCCATCTGTAAAAAGTGTCAAGTCTGGATTTGTTAGTGGTTGTTCATACAAACTTGGTCGCAAAGTGTTTTCTTCTTGCACTGTCTGAACACACTGATGTGGTTCTCCGTCAATCATTCCTTCTGCCATATTAACTCCTTCGTGTGTGAAAATTATGTGTGGTTAAGTGAGTGCAGCCTCAATTTGTCTTTGTCTTCCTCCAGTCATTGTGAACATTTGGCTTGAGACGTATTGGACCACACTATGGGATGATCGTATGGTCAACGGATGATGCAGAACAATGCGAGCAGTTTTCTGTACTAGTCTGGCAAGAGCTGATGCAAAAAATGCACACAGCGGATGGCGTTTTTCATAGCTATCCAGTGGTGTTGAAACGTACAAGCACACGTTTCTTACACCTCCTTCCCCCTTCTGATAAAGTACAGCAGAAACACTGCAACATCAAGATAGAACATGGAGGTATAATCTGGGATAGCCAATGACGCAGCAGATGACAGTTGTTGTTTCAGTGCAATGAATGCTTCTTCTGCTTCAGGTGTGTTGAGGGTGTTGGACAGATTTTGCATCCCTTGGTCATTGACCATCAGTCGCAGTGGTCGTGTGAACTCAGCATAGTCAGGGACATGATGTCGAGAGTAGTTGCAAAGACCAAGAAAAGCAAACATTTGTTTGACATTGAGAGGTTTTGGTGAATGGAGGATTTCAACTTTATGAGACGGGAACATGCCTGTTCCCTTTCTGGACACACAACGTCCAAAGAAGGAAACTTGAGTCCTGGCAATTTGGAGTTTGTGTTGAGTAACGTTCAAACCTATTTTGGAAAGATGCAACAGTAATTGGTAGGTAGCATCAAGACATCCTCGTTCAGTAGGAGCAGCCAAAAGTAGGTCATCAACATATTGCACCAGAAGCACGCTGTCAGGGAGAACCAGAGGAGCCAGCAGTGTCTTAAGATGGGGATTGAAAATTCCAGGGGAGAGAACAAAGCATTGTGGCAGACAAGTGTAGGAATAGCGCTTGCCATTCCAAGTGAAAAAGAGCAAATGTTCATGGAAAGTTGCTTGCCAATCAGAAGCCTCCACGCGGGTTTTCACAAAAGGGCCCAAATCCTTTTGGGTATGTTGAGGCGACACCATGAGAGACACATGCGGAGGACTGGGAGGCATCGTGGGATCAGGAGGATCGTCCATTTTGTACCACTTCTGCTGTTCAGGTGTGAGCTCGACTGAGAACGCAAAACCAGGTTTGCCAGCAAACAGATCTCCAACTTGCAATTCCCACACATTTCCTAGAAGAGGCTGAAAATTATCAAAATAGAGATCATCATCATGCCTGTCATAGTACAGAGTGCAATGCAATGAGTCAGATACTATATCATAGGGCCTGAGGTGACGTACCCATGAAGACCAAGTAGCCCAAAAGCACTCAGCCTGACACCACACATCGGAGTCAGTTTCGATCTTTGCCCAGTGGATGTCAGCAGTCGCACATGCTACTGTGATGGAGTCAAAAAAAGGCAATTGCGTAGTTAAGAAAAAGTCAGTTTTTGTTCATACCAACGTATGTCCATCAGGAAAAGACAGCACAAGTCCATCAGGGCTACACTTGATGAGAGGGCATGTAGTTATCAACAGATCTCTTCCAAGAAGATTCACTGGACATGTTGGGGCATGGACAAAGCAGTGATCAAAAATCTGAGAAAAACATTCAACAGTCACTGGAGAGGTTTTATGCAGGGATACATCTTCACCCTTGAATCCAACTAGCAGGATGGTTTCCGCAGTAACGTAGGCACCAGGAGGCAAAGTCTGAACGGTGGAATGTCGAGCTCCAGTGTCTACCATAAAGGGAAGGGAGACTCCTCCTACCGTTAAAGTGATCATATGCTCCTGCAGGCCTTGATTTGTGGATTCAGGGCATCTTCATTGTGGATACTGTCCACCAGGGGGCAGATATTGCTGGTTGGGTACCTGCGGTGGCGCCTGTTGCGACTGCTGGGGGCGCTGTTGACGGAAACCTCTCTGCTGTTGTCTTGGAGCTGGCCCACTGTTCATCGGAGGCCCACGCATTTGACCACGCCCTTGTCCAGCCCATCCTCTGAAACACTGACGACAGTTACGAGCCCAGTGACCAGGCTTCCCGTAACCGGAGCAAACTCCGCCTCCGCGGGACGCACCCCTGCCCATGAATGGACCTGCCTGATACATTATGCACTCTGGTACGACAGGAGGTGAAACAACTGCAGGGGAGGGTGAAGCTTCCTCCTCCTTTTTCAGATCTTTCAGCTGCATTTGTGCCAATTTAGCCTCAGTATTTTTATGTTTATCTACCTTTGACTCCCATTCCTTCGCATGTCTCCTCAGGTGATGCTTTAGGTGAGAAAGCCACCGATCCAGTGTTGCACTGGGAAGGTCCGGATTGGATTCCATGGCTGTAGCTACAGTTTTAGGAACACCTTTATTATAGCTGCGCGGAAGACCTGTGAATGGAAAGGAAAGGACGTAGGGGCATTACCTGTCCTCATAGTGTATTCTGATAAAAGATCGAGCGCAGTAATCTGCCGCCTCCTCATTTGGTTTTGGAGTGAACGCCAAATCTGAAATGACACACTCAGGCAGAGGGAACACATTATCAAGGGTTTCTGCAATTCTATCAAAATTCAGTTGTGTCAGTGGTCTATCATCTACCATAGGGGCCAAACCTGTATCTCACAGTACAGTTTCTAAATATGCTAATGGGCACTTTTGATTAAGCATCATTTTTAAATCACCAGCACCAAAAGTGTGACCCAAACCATCTCTTTGCACTGCCGCAAACCAGTTCCTCCCGCCAGAAGACAATGGAGGAAGTTTCTGTATTAATGCATTCAGCTCAGTGGGTGCAAACAGCTTCCATACACTTGCAGCAAGTCCAGTAGCTGGATCCACTTTCATGATCATAGGGGCTTGCACATGTTTAGATTGCAGCCGGGTGAGTGGTCTACAAGGTGTTTCTTTATCATGTACAAGAGTAGAAGACGTGGGTGGGTAAAGGAGGGGATTGGATGGAGTGGATGGCATATCTGGGTGCTGTTTCATGACCACCTGAAACATACTTTTTATTTCTGCCTGTTGAGTTTGCAGATCTGCAAATAACTTATAATTTCTTTGCTCCTTTGCCTCAGCTGTTGACATAGACACTTCTTCAATTTGACGGAGATGTTTCTGTGCTTCAATCAAAGCTTTATTCTCTTCCTTCGAAGCATGCAATCTCAATTCCTCCTTCACTTCACTGGGGACCTCTCCACGTCTGTTGAGTTCAGCTTGAAAATTACATATTAACTTCAACCTTTGATCAGTTGGCAAATTAGGATTCATAGCAACTTGCAACTTATTTTTTAATTGATTGATAGCTTGTGTGATAGGGGCGGACATTAGTTCTTACACTGTAGGTTGTGTGGGTGGTGCAGATGGTGTGGCTGTTGTGACAGATGAGATATTAGAAACATCTAACTGTCCTCCATGAACTGTGAGGAGCGGAGCCTGCAGTTTAGCTAAAGCTATTTGTGCTTCCTTACAAGGTAAAAAAGGACTTTTTGCAGACCAAGGCTTGTTGTTTTCGACTTCCCTTCCAGCTGAGGAGTAGGGAGGTGGTGCAATGGGCTTAACATCTGTGTCTATCTGTGAGTTTTGACCAACACTCCCTTCTTTTGCAGCAATTCTACTTAATGTAACTGCAACTCTCATAGCTAACATCCTAGCATTTGACTTTATTTTTTCGACCTTCCCAAGACTTTCCCTAGCTTTTCTGCCACTAGGAGAGAGACGGTCAGTCTCTTCCACAATTTTACTCAATCCCACCAATTTTTGTTCACATGCTCTTTCTGTTTTGTTCATCAACGTCAGCAAACACACTGATGTGGATAGTGGCGGATACCATCCGTCACTACAGCATTTGTTAAACCATGCATGCAATTCTCTTTGACTTTTCTCGCGAGATTTCTCAGGCAGTCCGCTGACTGCAACCTGAGATGCCAATTTAACTTGGTCTTTTAGTAAAACGCCAGCTGGATGATCAGGAATGTCTCTCAAATCGAACCACTCCTTCTCCCGACCAAATTTACCTTCCATAACTGCAGTTATTGCTCCCAGAGCAGAGTTCCCAGAACTCAGAGGTCCCAGACCTCAGACTAGTCACAGTGTTTCTTGGACAGAGGAGGACAACGTCTTGTCTCACTACAAGACAGCCACGAGCCTCACAATTCCTCAACACAACCAATTCACTATTTCACAGCGCGCAATTTCAAACGAGGAATTCTAGTCCTCCAAATTCTTTACCGAATAGTAAAGAACGGACAACCTCCAGGATCAAATAGTCACAGTTCGCCGACTGGACACACTTCAGACATCAACCTATTCATTTATAGTGCACTTTTAAGTCCTTTTATTTCTACGAGAAATCATACAATGACTCTCAATTGCCAGAAAGTTTTAGAGGGAGTCCAACCCTCAGGGAATTTCAACCTTTTTGTGGCAGGACACGCCTCCACAGGGCACTTTAAAACCCTTTCTGACTGGCTCGCCGACCAGTCAAGGCTTTTTAACCTTTTAAGAGGAACACGCCAGTACCTTCCAGGGCCTCTAACCCAGGACAAATAAAAAAGGCCTTTCAGAAAAACATTTCCAGTCACAGTCACAATTGAACTTATCCAAAAAACATGCGTTCAAATCAGAAAAAAAATTGACGGACCTTAGGTTCAGTATCAGTTGACAGACAGAAGATCAATTTTAGAGGGATAAATGGTCCTCTTACCTTTTCAATTGATGGCGCCTGACATTCAGTCAACCACACCTCAGCCAAATGATCACGTCGGGGTCACCAAAAATGTTGGAAGGTTTTCTCCATGAGCCTCCGCGTGTTCGTTTGATTTTGGGTAGTGAGAATGTTGGTCACGAAGAAAGACTGGAAACAGATGAAAAATTCTTCGAAGCTTTATTACAGAATATTCTGGGCACAAAAAGGCATATACGTATGCAGTGCTAGTGTGCAATGAAATACAGAAATCACTCAGTATTTATACTATTCAGTAGGTGTGTCTTAATGTAGCCGCAAGAGGGCACAAGCCAGTGTCTTATTGTGCCGGTCCCAAGCCCGGATAAATACAGAGGGTTGCGTCAGGAAGGGGATCCGGCGTAAAACTTTTGCCAAATCAAAGATGCGAATCAAACCTATGACTTCCATACCGGATCGGTCGAGGCCCGGGTTAACAACGACCGCCATCGGCGCTGTTGACCTACAGGGCGCCGGTGGAAATTGGATTACTGTTGGTCGAAGAAGGAGAGGAGGAAAGTGCGTTCGCACGAAGAAAGAGAAGAGGAGCGCCAAGCGTATAGGACTAAGAGTAGGGACGTTGAATGTTGGAACTATGACAGGAAAAGGTAGAAAGTTGGTTGACATGATGCAGAGGAGGAAGGTAGACATACTGTGTGCCCAGGAGACCAGGTGGAAAGGTAGCAAGGCTAGAAGTTTAGGAGCAGGGTTCAAGTTGTTCTATCATGGTGTAGATGGGAAGAGAAATGGAGTAGGAGTTATCTTGAAGGAGGAGTTTGTTAGGAATGTCCTGGAGGTAAAAAGAGTGTCGGATAGAGTGATGAGTCTGAAGCTAGAAATAGAAGGTGTGATGTTCAATGTTGTTAATGGGTATGCTCCACAGGTAGGATGTGACCTGGAGGAGAAGGAGAAATTCTGGTTGGACTTTGATGAAGTGATGCAGAGCATACCTAGAAGTGAGAGAGTTGTCATTGGTGCAGACTTCAATGGACATGTTGGTGCAGGTAACAGAGGTGATGAGGAAGGAGGAAGTGATGGGCAGGTTTGGTATCCAGGAGAGGAACGCAGAAGGACAGATGGTAGTTGACTTTACAAAAAGGATGGACATGGCTGTAGTGAATACTTTCTTCCAGAAGAGGCAGGAACATAGGGTGACCTATAAGAGTGGTGGTAGGAGCACACAGGTAGACTACATCTTGTGTAGACGATGTAACCTGAAGGAGATCAGTGACTGCAAAGTAGTGGTAGGCGAGAGTGTAGCTAAACAGCATAGGATGGTGGTGTGTAGGATGACTCTGGTGGTGAGGAAGATGAAGAGGGCAAAGGCAGAGCAGAGGACGAAATGGTGGAAGCTAAAAAAGGAAGGGTATTGCATGACCTTTAGGAGGGAGTTAAGACAGGCTCTGGGTGGTCAGGAGGTGCTTCCAGATGACTGGAAAACTACAGCTAATGTGATCAGGGAGACAGGTAGGAGAGTATTTGGTGTGTCATCTGTAAGGAAAGTAGATAAGGAGACTTGGTGGTGGAATGAGGAGGTACAGGAGTGTATACAAAGAAAGAGGTTAGCTAAGAAGAAGTGGGACACTGAGAGAACTGAGGAGAGTAGACAGGAGTACAGGGAGATACAGCGTAAGGTGAAGGTAGAGGTAGCAAAGGCCAAACAAGAAGCTTATGATGACTTGTAATATCAGTTAAACAGTAAGGAGGGAGAGACTGATCTATACAGGCTGGCAAGACAGAGAGACAGAGATGGGAAGGACGTGCAGCAGGTTAGGGTGATTAAGGATAGGGATGGAAGTCTATTGACAGGTGCCAGTAGTGTGATGGGAAGATGGAAAGAGTACTTTGAAGAGTTGATGAACGTGGAAAATGAGAGAGAACAAAGACTAGAAGAGGTGACTGTTGTGGACCAGGATGTAGCAAAGATTAGCCAGGATGAAGTGAGGAGAGCACTGAAGAGGATGAAGAGTGGAAAGGCAGTCGGTCCTGATGATATACCTGTAGAGGTTTGGAAGTGTCTAGGTGAGGTGGCAGTAGAGTTTCTGACTGGGTTGTTCAACAGGATCTTAGATAGTGAGAAGATGCCTGAGGAGTGGAGGAGAAGTGTGCTGGTGCCCATTTTTAAGAACAAGGGAGATGTGCAGAGTTGTGGCAACTACAGAGGAATAAAGCTGATGAACCATACAATGAAGTTATGGAAAAGAGTAGTGGAAGCTAGACTAAGGGCAGAAGTGAGCATTTGTGAGCAGCAGTATGGTTTCATGCCAAAAAAAAAGTACTACAGATGCAGTATTTGCTTTGAGGATGTTGATAGAGAAGTACAGAGAAGGCCAGAGGGAGCTTCATTGTGTTTTTGTAGATCTGGAGAAAGCTTATGACAGGGTGCCCAGAGAGGAACTGTGGTATTGTATGAGGAAGTCTGGAGTGGCAGACAAGTATGTTAGAGCGGTGCAGGACATGTATGAGGACTGTGAGACAGTGGTGAGGTGTGCTGTAGGTGTGACAGAGGAGTTCAAGGTGGAGGTGGGACTGCATCAAGGATCAGCTCTGAGCCCCTTCTTGTTCGCTATGGCGATGGACAGGCTGACAGACGAGGTTAGACAGGAATCTCCATGGACTATGATGTTTGCAGATGACATTGTGATCTGCAGTGAGAGTAGGGAAGAGGTGGAGGAGAAGGTAGAGAGGTGGAGGTTTGTCCTGGAAAGGAGAGGGATGAAGGTTAGCCGCAGTAAGACAGAGTACATGTGTGTGAATGAGAGGGACCCAAGTGGAAGAGTGAGGTTACAGGGAGAAGAGATCAAGAAGGTGGAGGATTTTAAGTACTTGGGGTCAACAGTCCAGAGCAACGGAGTGTGTGGAAAAGAGGTGAAGAAACGTGTGCAGGCAGGATGGAATGGGTGGAAAAAAGTGTCAGGTGTGATGTGTGATAGAAGAGTTTCAGCTAAAATGAAAGGAAAGGTGTACAAAACTGTGGTGAGACCAGCGATGTTGTTTGGTCTAGAGACAGTGTCACTGAGGCAATGTATATACTTCCATTCTCATATATGGTAGCACCTTAATGCATCTGAAATGCTCTGTAGAAACATATTGCCATATTAGGAAGTAAAACATGTTCCACGAAGCAGAACCGACCGAAACCGGTCTCACTACTAAAAACACTGAGGCCTCACAGGAATACATCACATACTGCAGTGTTTACCTGTTATGATTAAATTGTGACGGGGAGACTGCCCTTTTCCTAACTGTTGCTGATAGCCACTACTTCCCTCTGCTCTCATCCCGCGTCGAGTGAATGACAGGAAGTGAAACATGAGGTCAAATATTTTTTTCAAGAATGAAAAAAAAAAAGGTATTAACCGGTTTACAATTATTTTTTGTTCCGATTCTGTTCCGTAACATTAAAAAATATAAAGTTTTCGGTTTCGTTTTCGTTCCTGCCAAAATACCAAAAGTTTCCGGTTTTCATTTTCGTTCCATGAACTGGTGCAAAGCCCTGTTTGTGACTGGCCTTTCGTCCACACGAGGCTATCATTTCTGTCGTCCAAATGAATATTGAAATCACCAACAATAATGACCTTATCAGTTTTAAGAATTAAACTAGTTAAGAAGTCTGCAAATTCAAATAGAAAGTCACTGTATGTCGGACCTGAAGGACGATAAATTATGAAAAATAATAGAGGTTGAAGTAGTTTCTGGATTGGGTTTGATAGGCTCAGACTAAGACTTTCAAATGAATTAAAGATCATTTTTAGTTTAGGGTTCAATTGTAGCGAAGGATTAAAAGTAGATGCAACTCCTCCACCTCTGCCTGAGACTCAAGGGATCTGAAAATTTAGGTGACTAGGAGTAGCTTCATTTAGGGAAAAATACTCTTCACTTAGCCGTTACCACTAAAAAGAATACTGTAAATCTATATGATTACTTTTTTTCACTTTTTCAGTTTCAGCTCCTAAACTTTGGAATGGGCTCCCGCTGCACATCAGGCAAGCTTCTTCACTGTTGTATTTCAAATCTCTTCTTAAAACCTACCTCTTTTCCTTGGTGTTTGACACCCTTTAGAGTGTTTTTTTGTATTATTTTGACATTATTTTAATTGTTTTTATCTGATTTTATTTCCGCTTTTAACCTATTTTAAATTTTTTTATTGGATTTTTTATTTGATGTTTTATTTAACTGCATTATGTTCATGATTTTATGGCACGTCTGTTGTGTTTTTATCTAGTTACTGCGCAGCACTTTGGAATCTGTGTTTATTTAAATTGTGCTATATAAATAAATTGGATTGGATAATCTGATATGTTATTGATTAAAGCAGCTTTTGAAGACAGATCAAATATTCAGGAGACCGCATTTTATTGTCTTGTACTCTGGAGCTATTGGAGTCTTGGTTTTGATTTTTATCAAATTTGGATGTCCAGTTGCTTTCCTCTGGACTTGAAATGAATTAATTTTACATGAATGAACTTTAAACGGTCGAGGGACACAGTCTCAATAGTGTGTACAGTAGGTGACAGTATGGTGGGTGACAGTACAGTACATGAAAGTGTAGTGGGTAACATTACAGTGGGTGACGGTACAGTGGGTGACCGTTCTAAGAGCGCAGAGACCTGTTTAAGACTGCGACTCTACATCGACTGCGACTCTGCAAATAACAGTCAAGAGTTTTCCCTCCCGCAGCCTTAAGGCGTAGGGAGGTAACCCTCTCATCCACCACGGTAAACTCAAACACAGTGGCGCTCAGCAGGGGACTTGTGAGTATCCCCACCCCTGCGCCTCATGCCTGACGCATCTGTCAATATTCTGTATCCCTCTGCAACCCTGCCTCTGAGCTGCTGGCCCTGCTCTGGGATGCTCCGCCCGCCCTCTCAGTGCCAGGTGTGGTGTCTCTGGGACCCCTGGCCACGCCCATCTCCTGATTGGTGTGCAGTCCCCTTTATTGGCCCAAGCCCTGCCTCGTCATATGGAATGGACAGCTTAAAAGCTCGGCAATGCCATTCAAGCGGGGCGACTGACTGACTGTGGCAGCACGCCTTTGACAGTTTTTCGAACTGTGACCGTACGATTTATGACCGTACGATTTGTGACCTTACAATTTGTGACCTTGTGATTTGTGACCTTGTGATTCTGAGTTTGGATTTTGGATTGTTGTACACCCTCGTTAAAGAGCTGGTTGTGTTTTGTGTTCCATTTTGTATATTTTTGTGAGTGAAGTTTGCATTTTTGAAATCTCTTAAAGAGTCCTAAGTTAGTACATTTTTTTGTTATCGTTGAACAGCGCCCTTTGGCCTTCCTTTGTTAATTAATAACAATCTTGGTTAATCCTTTGTACTTTGTGAGAATTTAATAATAAATGTTTTATGTTCCCCCTTTTTTTATACTAGTTATGTTATTTCCCCAGTCCTCTAGCTGGGTCGTAACATAAGTGGGGGCTCGTCCAGGAATTGAACACGGGACCTCTCGCACTTGTTGGGTTAAATTGACCTCTCGCTCGTTTGTTTAATTGAGATTGTTGATGTGTGCAGCTGTCATGTCACAGTTCGATTTAGACACTTTCTTAGCTTCCCCCTCGCTAACGGTAATAAATATTTGTAGAAAAGGTGATTTGTTAAAAATAGCCAGTCATTTCAGTCTCTCGGTGCCGAAACCAATTTTGAAAAAGGAGCTCAAGGCTCTGGTTACGGGTAAGTTGGTGTAAGTGGGACTGATTGAGGCTCCAATGCCGACAGTGTCAGCCAAGGTTGAAGAGGTTCCCCTGGGTGGAGAGGCTGGTAGTCTACCACTTAAGGGTGACTCTTCAAAGGGTGGGGATGATGATGGAGCCTCAGACGAGGGCTCCCGTTCCTCTTCCCTCAGCAGTTCCGGGTCCAAGGAGGCAGCCCGGTTGAAGCTGCGCATCGCTTGCCTAAAAATGGAAGCCCAGGTGAAGGCGGAAACCCGACAGGCTGAGCTGCAGTATCAGCTTGAGGTACAGAGAATGGAGATGGAGAAAGCTGTACGGCTGCGTGAACTGGAGATTGAGGCTCTGAGGTTAACTCGGAAAGCCCAGTGTGTCTGCTGGTTCTGAGACCAGAACCCACTCTTCCACCACTTCCCTGCCAGCGGCCTTTGACATCGGTAAGAACATTGTTTTGGTTCCTACATTTCGAGAGACTGAAGTGGACTCCTATTATGGTGATTTTGAGCGTATAGCTAAAGCTTTACAGTGGCCAGCTGATGTGTGGGCCCTTTTACTACAATGTAAAATTCAGGGGAAAGCTCAGGAGGCTGTCGCAGCTCTTCCGGTTGAGTATAGTTTAATTTATGAATCTGTTAAAGCTGCTATCCTTCGTGCATATGAACTGGTACCTGAGGCCTATAGACAAAAATTCAGAAATCATAAAAAGGCCTCATCCCAGACTCATGTAGAGTTCGCCAGGGAGAAAAATACTCTTTTTGATAAATGGTGTACTGCTTGTAAGGCTAACGACTTTGACTCTTTGAAAGAGCTAATTTTGATGGAGGATTTTAAAAAGTGTCTTCCAGAACGCATTGTGGTGTATATAAATGAACAAAAAGTGTCTAGCTTGTCCTCTGCTGCTGTGCTGGCGGATGAGTTTGTATGAACACACAAAACAGTTTTTTCCTCTGGTGCCGAGGAAAAGCCTCGTTCGCCTCCTGCTCGGCAAAACTCTCTCCCCTCTGGTAGCCCTAACAAAGAGAACAGGGAGTGCTTTTACTGCCATAGGTCTGGACATCTCATCGCCAACTGCTTGGCCCTGAAGAACAAGTCTTTGAGCTCATCACAGCCAAAAGGTGTCGGTATAATTAGAGACGAGTCACGCGTCAGCGCGGACTCCGCTGGTGAGCCGCCCGATCCCTGTTTTAACCCGTTTGCTTCAGACAGTTTAGTTTTCCTGTCAGGTGAACCCGATGACCAGTGCCCAGTGTGTATTTTGCGTGACACTGCTTGTTCACAATCTGTTATCATCGCTAATGTGTTGCCATTTTCTGAGACGTCTGCTTGTGGTTACAGTGCTGTTTTACGCGGTATTGAGATGGGTTATGTTCCGCGTCCTGTGCACTGTCTCCACTGTCTCCTGTTACTAGTTTTGCATTCAAAACTAGTAACAGGATTCTTCCCAGGTGCTATCTGTCCTGCGCTGCCTATTAAAGTTATATCATTTTCATGGGTAACGATATAGCTGGACAGTTAGAAGTGTTGGATACCTTTAGAAGGTGTTGGAAGTGTTGGATATCCCTCAGTGCGCACTGACAGATAAACCTCGGTCTTCTTCTGATGCCTTTCCATCTTGTGTATTAACTCGAGCACAAGCTCGAAAAGATGATAATGGGTCTCTATCCGACAGTTTTCTGATGCCGGCCTTCTCGGGAGAGGCTGAGCCCCAGACGGAGGTAGAATGCACCCCGGAGCCGTAAAGGCCGCTCCTACCTCTCCTGACATCTCGTCTCTTCCGGTGTCTCGCGACCGCCTGTGTGCTGCGCAAAGGGCGGACCTGACGCTACAGAAATGCTTCTCAGGTGTGGTGAGTGCTGACAAAGAAAAGGGTAAAAAGGTGGCTTATTTACTCGATGGTGAAATTTTAATGCGTAAATGGTCCCCATCCCTCTCCGACGCAGAAAGGAGTGATATATTTCAGATAGTTGTTCCTTCAGTGTACCGTTCAAATGTGCTATCTGTGGCACATGACAGTCAGTGGTCTGGACATTTGGGTGTGACTAAAACATACCAACAAATTCTAAAACATTTCTTTTGGCCTGGTTTAAAATCTGATGTTGCCAAATACTGCCGCTCCTGTCACATCTGCCAAATTTCAGGAAAACCAAACCAACCCATTCCTCCCGGAGTAGATCACCCAATCTCGTACTTTTTACGAAAATTCAACAAGTACCAGGTCAACTACTCCACCATTGAGCAAGAAACCCTAGCTTTATTGTTGGCACTCCAGCACTTTGAAGTTTACCTCGGGTCCAGTTCTTTGCCAGTTACAGTTTTCACAGATCATAACCCTCTCACCTTTCTATCCTGCATGTATAATCACAACCAGCGTCTCATGCGGTGGGCACTGGTCGTTCAGGACTACAACCTGAACATGCAACATAGAAAGGGGTCTGAGAATGTGTTGGCTGATGCTCTGTCCAGACGGTAAGTATGGTGTTTGTATTTTGGGAGATCTGAACATTTTTGTAGTAAGTATGCTTTGAGTTTAGGTGGGTAATTTGATATGTAACCCAGTGGGGTTCCATTTTTTAAGGGGGGGGAGTGTTACGGCCGTAGCTCATCTGTCAATATTCTGTATCCCTCTGCAACCCTGCGTCTGAGCTACTGGCCCTGCTCTGGGATGCTCCGCCCTCTCAGTGCCAGGTTAGGTGTCTCTGGGACTCCTGGCCACGCCCATCTCCTGATTGGTGTGCAGTCCCCTTGATTGGCCCAAGCCCTGCCTCGTCATATGGAATGGACAGCTTAAATTAGATTAGCCAGGATGAAGTGAGGAGAGCACTGAAGAGGATGAAGAGTGGAAAGGCAGTCGGTCCTGATGATATACCTGTAGAGGTTTGGAAGTGTCTAGGTGAGGTGGCAGTAGAGTTTCTGACTGGGTTGTTCAACAGGATCTTAGATAGTGAGAAGATGCCTGAGGAGTGGAGGAGAAGTGTGCTGGTGCCCATTTTTAAGAACAAGGGAGATGTGCAGAGTTGTGGCAACTACAGAGGAATAAAGCTGATGAGCCATACAATGAAGTTATGGGAAAGAGTAGTGGAAGCTAGACTAAGGGCAGAAGTGAGCATTTGTGAGCAGCAGTATGGTTTCATGCCAAAAAAAAGAGTACTACAGATGCAGTATTTGCTTTGAGGATGTTGATAGAGAAGTACAGAGAAGGCCAGAGGGAGCTGCATTGTGTTTTTGTAGATCTGGAGAAAGCTTATGACAGGGTGCCCAGAGAGGAACTGTGGTATTGTATGAGGAAGTCTGGAGTGGCAGACAAGTATGTTAGAGCGGTGCAGGACATGTATGAGGACTGTAAGACAATGGTGAGGTGTGCTGTAGGTGTGACAGAGGAGTTCAAGGTGGAGGTGGGACTGCATCAGGGATCAGCTCTGAGCCCCTTCTTGTTCGCTATGGTGATGGACAGGCTGACAGACGAGGTTAGACAGGAATCTCCATGGACTATGATGTTTGCAGATGACATTGTGATCTGCAGTGAGAGTAGGGAAGAGGTGGAGGAGAAGGTAGAGAGGTGGAGGTTTGTCCTGGAAAGGAGAGGGATGAAGGTTAGCCGCAGTAAGACAGAGTACATGTGTGTGAATGAGAGGGACCCAAGTGGAAGAGTGAGGTTACAGGGAGAAGAGATCAAGAAGGTAGAGGATTTTAAGTACTTAGGGTCAACAGTCCAGAGCAATGGAGAGTGTGGAAAAGAGGTGAAGAAGCGTGTCCAGGCAGGATGGAACGGGTGGAGGAAAGTGTCAGGTGTGATGTGTGATAGAAGAGTTTCAGCTAAAATGAAAGGAAAGGTGTACAAAACTGTGGTGAGACCAGCGATGTTGTTTGGTCTAGAGACAGTGTCACTGAGGAAAAGACAGGAGGCAGAGCTGGATGTAGCAGAGATGAAGATGTTGAAGTTCTCTCTGGGAGTGACCAGGAAGGATAGGATCAGGAATGAGTACATCAGAGGGACAGCACATGTTAGAGGTTTTGGAGATAAAGTCAGAGAGGCCAGACTGAGATGGTTTGGACATGTCCAGAGGAGAGATAGTGAATATATTGGCAGAAGGATGCTGAGTTTTGAACTACCAGGCAGGAGGCCTAGAGGAAGA
The DNA here is from genome assembly GCA_013358685.1 of Antennarius maculatus. Classification (NCBI taxonomy): domain Eukaryota; kingdom Metazoa; phylum Chordata; class Actinopteri; order Lophiiformes; family Antennariidae; genus Antennarius; species Antennarius maculatus. Next base: position 4,446,926 of record CM023622.1, on the reverse strand, counting down.
CCAAAGAGGAGGTTTATGGATGTAGTGAAAGAGGACATGAAGGTAGTTGGTGTGAGAGAAGAGGATGCAAAGGACAGGGTTAGATGGAGGCAATTGATTTGCTGTGGCGACCCCTGAAGGGAAAAGCCAAAAGGAAAAGAAGAAGATTGTTGTACACCCTCGTTAAAGAGCTGGTTGTGTTTTGTGTTCCATTTTGTATATTTTTGTTAGTGAAGTTTGCATTTTTGAAATCTCTTAAAGAGTCCTCAGTCAGTACATTTTTTTGTTATCGTTGAACAGCACCCTTTGGCCTTCCTTTGTTAATTAATAACAATCTTAATCCTTAATCCTTTGTACTTTGCAAGAATTTGATAATAAATGTTTTATGTTCCCCCTTTTTACACTAGTTATGTTATTTCCCCAGTCCACTAGCTGGATCGTAACAAAGGTCCATCCCCTTTCCAGGAATTTGGATCCAGAACCGAGGTAAGCCCCACAAGATCCAAATGATAATGCTCCACCTCCAACACAAGCTCCGGCTCCTTCCCTGCCAATGAGGTGATATTCTACGTCCCCAAAGCCAGCTTTTGGCGGTCTGGTCCGTCGTGACTGCCACTGAATGCCTGGCAGCGCAGTCACTGGCAAAACATCATCAGCTGCTTGCAAAATCCCATGAGAAGTTTTTTTCTTGCACATTTAATGAAAAAATGCTAATAAATATGACACAGGCATAACTATTTATCTTCTTAAATATTTCCCCTCTGTCACGTAGGGAGGGGTAAGGACCCAAATGCAGGACTCCGTAGGCACAGCTTTTGTCCATATTTAATGAAAAAAAACTTAAACTCCGAACACAGCCCCCCAATCACACCTGCACGGCATGCTGGGAAGTCCTTGGGCACCATTCTCCAAGACACGCTACAGTATTTAATAGCGATATTCCATTGACTTTATATGGAATTGTTGTGTGCAACTGGTGTGAATGAAGAATCAGAAGAAACTCATGATTCTAGAGAGGCCATCACACTTACCTGACTGGAATTCTTTCATCTCTGGTGGGGCTTGAAGAAAGTTATTGCAGCATGTAAGTCTTGGGCTATTCCAGAAGTGTAGACCATTTCCTATCGAGAATGAGATATGAATCTTCAGAAATGCTTACAGAAGCTTGTGTCTCAATAAACATCATGTTTTCAGCAGGTTAATGAAGCTAAAGGCCGTGTGTCTGTCTGTGTGTCTGTCTGTCTGTGTGTGCCTGTGTGCGTGTGCCTGTGTGTGCCTGTGTGACAGACTGGACCATCACTCTTGATTCAGAAATCAATCCTGAGATCCTTTGTGATTACAAGTGAAATGCATCTTCCATTTGTCTTTGACAGGAACAATGACAAAACCTTATTCCATCACCTGCTCCTTTCATATCCAGTATGACAGTATGTTTGAGTCAATATGTTGCAAATGACTCAAACATAATCAGCAGTAAAGGTCAGCGAAAACATAAAATTTCATGACTACAGGACTCAATGTTTAATGTATTTCCTTGCAGTCTGCTTTCATCTCTCTTCTCATGACATCCTGTTTCTAATTTCCTCACTTTGTGTTCTATGTCAGCTAGGCGATTAGGCAACTACTATTACCTGCTAGGTGTTGCCATGGTTACTAAATAACTGACATGTTTTTGTTCTATTCTCTCTTCTCTTCTGTGAATCACTGCTTTCCTGCCTAACAGTAAGGTACATGTGTTGTTTTAATCTTTCTGAGAATAATGCGCTGAATGTTTGAGACCTTTATTTGAAGAATTCAACGCTGAGCAGGAAGCTAAGCAGACAGAGAACATGAATCAGAGAAGGTTAGCAGGTAGGTTGAGATTGGAAACTCACCAATCATCTTGTAAGAAAATAAATTCTATTGTAGTCTTGAATGTTGATTTGAACTGTGATATTGCTGTTCTGTAGATCCCGCAGTTTCACATATGTTGAACGACTATTGTCTTTTTAGTGTTATCACACTGGGACACAGGACCTACAAGAAAAAACATCTTCATACAATATATACACACACAATATTTCACAAATTTCACAAAAGTTGGGATGGGGAAACTAAAATCATTCATATTCACATCGAATGATGTGCATTGTGTTTTTGTAGATCTGGAGAAAGCTTATGACAAGGTACCCAGAGAGGAACTGTGGTATTGTATAAGGAATCTGGAGTGGCAGAGAAGTATGTTAGAGCGGTGTAGGACATGTATGAGGACTGTAAGACAGTGGTTAGGTGTGACAGTAGTGCAAGGTGGAGGTGGGACTGCATCAGGGATCAGCTCTGAGCCCCTTCTTGTTTGCTATGGTGATGGACAGGCTGACAGACGAGGTTAGGAATCTCCATGGACTGATGTTTGCAGATGACATTGTGATCTGTAGTGAGAGCAGGGAAGAGGTGGAGGAGAAACTCGAGAGGTGGAGGTTTGTCCTGGAAAGGAGAGGAACAAAGGTTAGCCGCAGTAAGACAGAGTACATGCGTGTGAATGAGAGGGACCCAAGTGGAAGAGTGAGGTTACAGGGAGAAGAGATCAAGAAGGTGGAGGATTTTAAGTACTTGGGGTCAACAGTCCAGAGCAATGGAGAGTGGGGAAGAGAGGTGAAGAAACGTGTACAGGCAGGATGGAATGGGTGGAGAAAAGTGTCAGGTGTGATGTGTGATAGAAGAGTTTCAGCTAAAATGAAAGGAAAGGTGTACAAAACTGTGGTGACAGGAGGCAGAGCTGGAGGTAGCAGAGATGAAGATGCTGAGGTTCTCTTTGTGAGTGACCAGGAAGGATAGGATCAGGAATGAGTACATCAGAGGGACAGCACATGGTGGAGGAGAAGCTAGAGAGGTGGAGGTTTGTCCTGGAAAGGAGAGGGATGAAGGTTAGCCGCAGTAAGACAGAGTACATGTGTGTGAATGAGAGGGACCCAAGTGGAAGAGTGAGGTTACAGGGAGAAGAGATCAAGAAGGTGGAGGATTTTAAGTACTTGGGGTCAACAGTCCAGAGCAATGGAGAGTGGGGAAAAGAGGTGAAGAAGCGTGTCCAGGCAGGATGGAATGGGTGGAGAAAAGTGTCAGGTGTGATGTGTGATAGAAGAGTTTCAGCTAAAATGAAAGGAAAGGTGTACAAAACTGTGGTGAGACCAGCGATGTTGTTTGGTCTAGAGACAGTGTCACTGAGGAAAAGACAGGAGACAGAGCTGGAGGTAGCAGAGATGAAGATGCTGAGGTTCTCTCTGGGAGTGACCAGGAAGGATAGGATCAGGAATGAGTACATCAGAGGGACAGCACATGTTAGAGGTTTTGGAGATAAAGTCAGAGAGGCCAGACTGAGATGGTTTGGACATGTCCAGAGGAGAGATAGTGAATATATTGGTAGAAGGATGCTGAGTTTTGAACTGCCAGGCAGGAGGCCTAGAGGAAGACCAAAGAGGAGGTTTATGGATGTAGTGAAAGAGGACATGAAGGTAGTTGGTGTGAGAGAAGAGGATGCAGAAGACAGGGTTAGATGGAGGCGGTTGATTCGCTGTGGCGACCCCTGAAGGGAAAAGCCAAAAGGAAAAGAAGAAGAGGGACAGCACATGTTAGAGGTTTTGGAGATAAAGTCAGAGAGGCCAGACTGAGATGGTTTGGACATGTCCAGTGGAGAGATAGTGAATATATTGGTAGAAGGATGAGTTTTGAACTGCCAGGCAGGAGGCCTAGAGGAAGACCAAAGAGGAGGTTTATGGATGTAGTGAAAGAGGACATGAAGGTAGTTGGTGTGAGAGAAGAGGATGCAGAAGACAGGGTTAGATGGAGGCAATTGATTTGCTGTGGCGACCCCTGAAGGGAAAAGCCGAAAGGAAAAGAAGTATATATACACACACACACATACATACACTAGCTGGAACCCATGGATATTCCACATTAAAACAATATCAGACTTTATACAAAACATAAAAACAAATGTATTGGTATTATAAACCAAGCACACCCAACATAGTCAAAAATCAACATGGTGACGTAACAACTTTGTGTTGGCAAATCATGGATTGCGATGGGCGGGCATTGCAAAGCCGTAGATGAATATTAGCAGGCTAACTGGAGAAAGAAAGCCACCTAATCACAAGATTAGGAAAGGAGCTAGCGTTCAAGGAAAAGGCACCTGTCAAAAAAGCAAGTGGAAAAGAATTTTTAGAGAAGTGATAGTTCTGTTAGCTGACTACATGAACAGAACTGTATGTAGTTAAAGAGCTTTTTTGTATGATGCCTGTGATATGATTTCAAAAGGAACCAGTCCAAAAGTCAAAATCCAAATCCTTTAATCAGTCCGTATTCAAAGTCAGGAAAAAACTCAGAGTGTACAATACCGGTGGGATATCCAAAAATCGTGGTCGAACAGGCAAGGGGTCAAAAACCAAAACAGGAACAGACAAGGCAAAGCTAAACTTGTGGTCGTACAAAAAAAGCAGTTGAGTAATACAGTAACAATTGACATACAAGACACTTTGCTCAAACGAATACTGAATACACTGTGACAACGCTGAAGAGTGAAGTGAAGTGCCTTAAATAGACAGGCCAGGGTGCTAAATTAGTCTCAGGTGGAACTAATGACAAACTAATTAACTATGGGAGGAACTAAACACGGATTGGCTAAATAACAAACGAAACAATCAGGGAAAACAAACCAGGTGCAACAAATCACTAAATGTGGCAGTAACAACAAAACCAGAAAAGTACATGAACTGAACCCATAAAATAAAATTCAAAAGCAAGACAGACACAGACCATCACAGCCTGAGGAGCATTTTGGATACTGCATCAATTGTTCCATTCCAAACGGAAAACCATAGCTGGACAGACTGTGCTAGCAGCTAGTTTCACTCAGAATTTGTTGCTGTTTTCTGTGTCATTCCTGCTGTTCGGACTCAAAAACATGAAAATTGTTGGAACAGTTATGACACTAAAATTATTTTAACTTGGAAGTCCATGTATAGTTATTTCTTCTAACATAGCAGATGCCTTCCCCATATTCATGTGATTCCTTCTGGCAGATGCGCCGTGATTGGTTGGGCGTCGGGATTGGTTGGGCGCTTGATTGACAGGTAGTCGGTGGAGTTGGTGACACAGTGAGACTTTTTGAGGTGAGCTTATTCAAATATATAGGTGGGGAGATACATACACATACATGCATACATACACAACACACACACACACACATGAATAGTGATTAATGGGAATCACTATTCTCATGACAGTTAGATAATAGTTCATTGTGGTTGTGTTTATGAAATAACAAAACCGTGTGTCAACAGTTCTCTATACCTAACAATATACAACTTCACCAATGTTTTAAAGAAAATGTAAGAATTTTCATTCTTAAATTGGTTAAGAATAATCAAAATGATTATGACTTGAAGGTATCATGTAGCATCAATGTACGCATTGTGCAGGTTGAAATAAATAGTAGAGTATAACTTTACTTCTAACTTATTTATAACTTTATTTATCTTTATTAAAGTGGATAAATAATAAAAATGTTTGATATTTATCCAGATGTTGTGATGCATCCTCTTTACTAATAATCTTTATATGCAAGATTCTAGAAAATAGTAGCAGAAAGATTAAAGATTTTATATTATTATTCTTATTGTACTGTATATTGTTGTCCTTTGTGATGTTGTCAGCAATGAGAAAACAATGGGCCTCAACCTTATATTATGCATTGTATTTATTTCTCAAAAAGCCTCATACCGGGTGGCACGGTGGCGCAGTGGGTAGTGCTGTTGCCACACAACACGGCGGGTCCGCGTTCGAGTCCCGCTCTGTGCGTAGTTTGCATGTTCTCCCCATGTCTGCGTGGGCTCTCTCCGGCTTCCTCCCACCTCCAAAAACATGTGCTTCAGGTTAATTGGCCAGTCCCAAATTTCTCGTAGGGGTGAGTGTGTGTGTGTGCGTGGTTGTCCATCTTTGTGTGTGGCTCTGCGGTGCACTGGCGTCGTGCCCCCGCCTCACGTCCTATGCCAGCTGGGATAGTCTCCAGCTCCCTGTGACCCGCTGCAGCGGACGAGGCAGTAGAAAATGAATGAATGAACGAAGCCTCATACCAGTAAAGTCAAGGTGGTTAATACTTTCCCATGTCACACCTCTTCTGCATTACTTTTTAGAGCACCATATGTGAGGGTCTCTACATTTTTTTCAAAATGTGCTAAAGAAAAATGAGAGATGACAAAGCATTGCAGAAACCAGACCACACTTCATATATATAACCTGAGGGAAATATCGATCCCATTTGGATACAACAGCAGCCTCAAAGCAGAAGTAGACACATATATACACACACACACACACATGCATACAAATACATTTATTCATGCATGTATACAAGCTTTTTCACATTCACACTGGCATTCATAGAGGAACATTTGCATAACACATAATACATCTGCAGTGACCAACTTCATTTACACTCATACTTGACCACTTACTCATTTCCCCTTTTTGTCTTGCAACAAAAGTCTGGTCTCCTGGCTGTTAGCAGTTGGATCATCTCAGTCTGGAAGAACGCATGTTTTTGTGCATGTGGCAGCTGCACAGGATTCATAACCTCCTGCTCCGATTGGTCTCTAAAGGCAGCAGGATAATTATTTATCTTGTGTAGCAGGTGGTGCACACAGAAATAAAACTTGTGAAGCTGTATCTTTTCTCAGACCCACTACGAGTATCACATAGTTTCCATATGTATCCTGTTTTCGGTTTATGCTGTTTGTACAGCAATCTCCTCTGCATAAGTCATCTGTAGTCGGGTTATAAAATGTACAGAGGCTTCACTTCTTGTCGTTTCTTTTGTTGGTTTTTTATTACCCTCCTTCTTCCGCCCTGCTCTCATCTATTCTTCTCAAAAGTCTTTGTTAGATCTCAAAACTGCCTCATGATTTTTGCAGTGTTGTATGCTTGTACTGCACATTTCTGACAGACACCGTCATATAAATCCAGGTTACATCCTGCAATTAGAATAAACAACAGTCACTTAAAGATACAGATGTTCCTATGTTCGAATCATTTTTCTGTTACCAGCTGCCACAATTATTATATTTCCTCTGACTGCTATGATCTCCAAAAACCTTTTGTGATAAAAAAAATTGTACATATCTGTACTGCACATATAAAGGTAGAGGGGCAACACCTATATACATGACTTAGTGTATAACTTCCATTTATTTTTGTTACATCATTTGCTCTTCAGGTCACTGCGTCAACTTACATATTGTTTTAAGATTATCAACAACAGTTTCTAGGAACTCATTTTTTGGTACATCCTGTGGCATGGAACGTAGAAATCAATATCCAGTCCGGTTTTGTTTAATATGCGGAGAGACAACAATGAAAACGTGAGTGTTCTGGCAGCCTGGGCACGGCTGCGGAGGGAGACGGCATCCGAAGAAGGAGCCTGCTGTCCGGATCTACTTTCCACCGGCATCATTTGCGTCCGACAGAGACGAGTTGGTGAGGAATCACCACCGATTACGTATTATTTTTGCATTTTATGTAGTGAAGCTAGACTGTTGGATTTTCACAGAAGAGATGCCGCTTCAGTAAAATCTTAGCTTTGAAAATTTCCTTTATACTCGGTCGTCTATAACAAAAGCGATATATTAAAATGTTATGTTAGCTAGTTATTTTTGTCAGGATAGTTAAAGCTATAGCTATCAAGTGAGGGAAGACATTTTTCTTTTTCTTTTTCAAACTGCCTTCTGGTGGGTGTCTTTGCTTTAAAGTCAGACATTCTGATTGATTCGAGTTTGAGAGAAATTCAGCTTCTGAAGAGACTCTACTGACTGCGCCAAAATGGGGGTAAGAGCTGCGTTATATCTTTTAATTAATTGACTTAGCTAATATACTGTAAAATATTTGTTCTGCTTTAGCTAGTCGTTCAGTTGGTATTTGTTTACTGACGGTCTGTAAGATTGTCTGTGAAAGAAAAGGCCAGGAACAAGAATAGTGCTGAATAAAATTATATTAAAAATTATATTGTGGGATATTCCATATATGACCGATCTAAACAAGCCCCTACAGGTTTGATAAAACTGTTTAAATGCTGCATGAATTACATACTATGAAGGGATTGTAGCTAATTGCTCGATGCAAGTCAATAAGTTACATAAAGTATCGGTTATGAACATGAATGAGCACACCGAATCAATGTGGTTCAAATTACTCTGATTGATTGCTCTCACGGGGAATTTAAATGGATGTTAGTCTGTGTCGTTTTCTGTTTAATATGCGACAGATTCGTTAATCCGTCGCGTTGGACTACGACAGAACCGGAGCAGGGTGGTTCCGCCTTACCATAAATATATCCAGTATTTAAGACCTGTTCCCTTCTTAAAGATTTCAACGAAAGAACTAATATATTACTGCTCCTGTCATCACTTTTAGAGAAAATATATGTATAAGAATAAGAATTGGGGGATTGTAACGCAAGAATAATGTAAGGAGTAACAGAACAAAATGTGAGAACGGGCCCAGTATGCCGAACTCCGCCATTTCTAATAACTAGTGGGTTGATGGATTTAAGACGCAGTAGCCACAGAATGACTGACAGATGTTCTGTGTCAGTTCCTCTAAACGAGATACCGCTACCCGAACACCGGGTGATGGAGCCGCTGCAGACGGATGAGGATATTCGCAGCTCCTCACTGAACAACTGGCCAGACTGCGTGTATTGACACGGGAATATCCAGTTAGCAAAGAAAGCGTTTTTAAATGACATAAAGAGGTGAAAAACGCACTTGTGAAAATGTAACCTGCTGGTGAAAAAATCTGCAGACTTGTCTCCAAAATATGTTGTCATCCCTTCAAATCTGACTGTAAAAACTCTTAAAAATCAAATATTCTATGCCATAAAGACGGATGCGAATTAATATTATTATTTGGAATGTAAGGAAATGAGGTCCTTAGAATGGGGATGGGGACACCATGAAGTACTGTTTTCTCTTTTCTTTTTTTTTACTATTTGGGCCATTTTTATTCAAACATTACATAATGCAGTGGAGTATTGTGTTACTGTCAGCAACAGTGCTGGGCTTGCTTAGGTTTGGGTGTGAAATGGACTCAGACAAGTGCGTCAAAATGGTTTCAGTCTTGGTCTGCCTTCCTCATCCAACTGCCTTATAAAAAGTCAGTGATCTGCCAGCTCATGGAGGACATCCTAAGTTCTAGTGAACTTGGGCTCCCTGACGCTGTCCTATAAATGATTTGTACTGTAGGATAACGCGCTCAATTTAGCTCCACAGCACCATGTGCAGGACGTTCTATGAACAAGTGAACAAGATGGACAACAGTTTCTCCTCTGCTTCACATCTGGGTTTGGGAGTGTAAATGAAAGATCATTTAGACTGAGTTACATGGGGTGCACTGATGTCCACTAGATTGCTGGGGGGAAGCCCTGCCATGTATGTGTCTGACTATGGCACCAAAGAAATGAGTGGTGTGTGTGTGTGTGAGTGTGTGTGTGAGGGGGGGTGGCATTGGCATTGGAGGTTGGGAGACCAGAGGGAGGTTCGGTTGACAAGGCAACTAGGGCTATTTGAGCTGTGCCAATCGATTGTTAGGGACTTTTGATGCAAGAGGGAATGATCGGGATGTTGGATGAGAGGATGGAAGAACAGAAGTGAAGGTCAGACACTCAAACCATTACAAAAAGGTCCTGTTTTTTGAAAACCACCAATATCCAGTGAATATACCTGTATACAGTATGTAGAGAGATGTTTATGTGGTGAGTCACCTTGATGACAGAAATATGCAGGAATTCAGGGGAGATGCTGCCCAGACACAGTGACACTGAAAAAGTAAAACTGTTGAGACTTGAAGAAGAAAATAGAAAGATGAGCATTGAGATACAAAGATGAATACGTCTGTTGATATCCCACAATGCACTTGGTTCAACGGCTCCTACAGGAGAACAAATCACTTTAGAGGATGTGTGCATAGTTGTGGACATGATTGTGTGTGTGTGTGTGTGTGTGTGTGCGTGCGTGCGTGCGTGTGTGTAAGGCTTTGGGACTAAATGTACTAGATGTCTAATGCATACATAATGTTAATGGGTTCTTTTGATTAAATGGAATCCAATTCAGTCCAAATTATCATTGTGTGCTCCGCGGCACACTAAAACCAGTGTAACAGTTAGAGTTATCTTCAAAACAATCATCTTATTCATTATCTGGGCTTGCGCTAGCCATTCGCCACGTCGCCATAGGCGAAGTAAATCCCAGATTGGCTGCAAGGCTTTTAACCTGTGTAGCCACAGTGGTGTTCGTATTTTTAGGAAAAAAAGGCTAAAACTTACAAAAAATAGCTGAAGCATGCCGAAGGAAATAGCCGAAGTGACCCGAACGCTCCTGATCATTAAATATGCACTCCTTTCATGACCTCCTCTCGTTCAATGAAAAACAAAGATTCTATTTTTACAAGTTAAACCCGCAAATTGGTGATGACAAGGCGAGGACGATCGATCGAAAGAAATTAAGAATCCAGTGTTTATATAGTAGAGTTTGTGTTAAAATTCTAATTGAACAACAAATGGTGAATGCTGAGAGGGGGTAGGAGTGGTGACAGACCGATCAGAAGGTAAATGAAAGATATTATCAATACTTTTTTGTAGTCTTAGACTTTTGATCCCTATGACTGGCAGGAATAACCAGCGATGCATGTAAATGTGTATTCACCTCGCTTGCTATTTTTCATGCCTTTTTAAATTGAAATGAAAAATCATGTTATCGAATTAAAAACAAAAACAAACTAAACTATGGCATACCAATGGTGTTGGTGGTGATGGTCAAAGTTAAAATGTTTCCAGTCAGAAACTCTACTGCCACCTCTCCTAGACACTTCCAAATCTCTACAGGTATATTATCAGGACCAACTGCCTTTCCACTCTTCATCCTCTTCAGTGCCCTCCTCACTTCATCCTGACTAATCTTTGCTACATCCTGGTCCATGACAGTCACCTCTTCTTGTCTTTGTTCTCTCTCATTTTCCACGTTCATCAACTCTTCAAAGTACTCTTTCCATCTTTCCATCACACTACTGGCACCTGTCAATAGACTTCCATCCCTATCCTTAATCACCCTAACTTGCTGCACGTCCCTCCCATCTCTATCTCTCTGTCTTGCCAACCGGTATAGATCAGTCTCTCCCTCCTTACTGTCCAACCTAGCATACAAGTCATCATAAGCTTCTTGTTTGGCCTTTGCTACCTCTACTTTCACCTTACGCTGCATCTCCCTGTACTCCTGTCTACTCTCCTCAGTCCTCTCAGTGTCCCACTTCTTCTTAGCTAACCTCTTTCTCCTACAGGAGAAAAGTAGATAAGGAGACATAGTGGTGGAATGAGTAGGTACACTCCTGTACCTCCTCATTCCACCACTATGTCTCCTTATCTACTTTCCTTCCAGATGACACACCAAATACTCTCCTACCTGTCTCCCTGATCACATTAGCTGTGGTTGTCCAGTCATCTGGAAGCACCTCCCGACCACCCAGAGCCTGTCTTAACTCCTTCCTAAAAGTCATGCAACACTCTTCCTTTTTTAGCTTCCACCATTTCGTCTTCTGCTCTGCCTTTGCCCTCTTCATCTTCCTCACCACCAGAGTCATCCTACACACCACCATCCTATGCTGTTTGGCTACACTCTCACCTACCACTACTTTACAGTCACTGATCTCCTTCAGATTACACCGTCTACACAAGATGTAGTCTACCTGTGTGCTCCTACCACCACTCTTCTAGGTCACCCTCACCCCCCAGCCACTGCCGAGGCGCCCTTGAGTAAGGTGCCATCCCCCCTACAAGATGCTCAATGGGGCGCGACCCTCGTGCACGACCCGTCACTCCGCCTCCCTTGTACCTCTGTATGTCCTCTCTATACTAATTGCATGCCTACAGGCCCCTAGTGTGTGCTGTGTCAAGGGGCCTGTAACCTGTAACCCCTGTGTGTGTAATTAACACATATATGTACATCTGAAGTGTGAAGTGTAAAAAGAATTTCCCCAAGAGGGACACTTAAAGTACTGATTATTATTATTATTATTTAACTATGCGTTGCCCTGCAATGAGCTGTTGATTTGTTCAGGGTGTACCCCGCCTCTTGCCCTTAACCAGCTGGGATGGGCTCCAGCATAACCAGCCACTTGTATTTCAGATGAGCAGCTGAAGACAGGACAATTCCGATGATCTCCTATTCAAAAATATGAATGAATGGAAAGGATGAATGAATTGGTGAATTTTGGTCATTTAAATTTATTTTTTAGTATACAGCATATAATTTTTGTATGTAAAATACATTGCAATTCACATTATTGTATTTTTAAACATGTATTATATTTTCCCTTGTGCTTGGATTACATAATTGTTCAAGTCTGTTTGTATTTCATACCGCCACTGTCTTTTGTCCATGTTAGTTGTCTTCTCTCTGTCACTGCCTCTAGAATTGTAGATCCATACTATTGCAAATCACACATCTAGGTTTACCAATGTCATTGATTATTTCTGCTTTTTATGGCATTGTGTATTTTGAGGAATGCAAGGTGAGGTCATTGAATGTTTGATATTTCCTGTTTGCAGGGTGACAGGTAGTTCTATGCCTCTCGCAACGCTATCATACATTACAAGTTCATCTTAAAAGCCCAGAATCACAAATCACAGTTTGCCTCAATCGGCTGTACAGTCTGTGCAGCATTGAACTCTAAGTTCATTCCTGCTGCCTTTATCACTTTATCTCATGTAGCAGCTCAAACAGGGGTGGGAAACCTTTTTAAACATTGTGACATGAAAAACAACGGACATTTTTATCAGTGCAATTTGTCCCATCATGTTATCATTGAATTCAGTTCACAATCAATGTATCCACTTCAAGATTTTTTTTTAAATTTTATTCACTGATTATAATCCCCGCAGGGAAATTAGTGACACACTCTAGTTAGTTCAAATCATGCATATATATGTATGTACAGGCCCTGAACACAATGTAGCCGCAAGAGGGCACAAGCCAGTGTCTTATTGTGCCGGTCCCAAGCCCGGATAAATACAGAGGGTTGCGTCAGGAAGGGCATCCGGCGTATAACTTTTGCCAAATCAAAGATGCGAATCAAACCTATGACTTCCATACCGGATCGATCAAGGCCCGGGTTAACAACGACCGCCATCGGCGCTGTTGACCTACAGGGCGCCGGTGGAAATTGGATTACTGTTGGTCGAAGAAGGAGAGGAGGAAAGTGCATTCGCACAAAGATAGAGAAGAGGAGCGCCAAGAGTATAGGACTAAGAGTAGGGACGTTGAATGTTGGAACTATGACAGGAAAAGGTAGAGAGTTGGTTGACATGATGCAGAGGAGGAAGGTAGACATACTGTGTGTCCAGGAGACCAGGTGGAAAGGTAGAAAGGCTAGAAGTTTAGGAGCAGGGTTCAAGTTGTTCTATCATGGTGTAGATGGGAAGAGAAATGGAGTAGGAGTTATCTTGAAGGAGGAGTTTATTAGGAATGTCCTGGAGATAAAAAGAGTGTCGGATAGAGTGATGAGTCTGAAGCTAGAAATAGACGGTGTGATGGTCAATGTTGTTAGTGGGTATGCCCCACAAGTAGGATGTGAGCTGGAGGAGAAGGAGAAATTCTGGTTGGACTTTGATGAAGTGATGCAAAGCATACCTAGAAGTGAGAGAGTTGTCATTGGTGCAGACTTCAATGGACATGTTGGTGCAGGTAACAGAGGTGATGAGGAAGTGATGGGCAGGTTTGGTATCCAGGAGAGGAACGCAGAAGGACAGATGGTAGTTGACTTTGCAAAAAGGATGGAAATGGCTGTAGTGAATACTTTCTTCCAGAAGAGGCAGGAACATAGGGTGACCTATAAGAGTGGTGGTAGGAGCACACAGGTAGACTACATCTTGTGTAGACGGTGTAATCTGAAGGAGATCAGTGACTGTAAAGTAGTGGTAGGTGAGAGTGTAGCCAAACAGCATAGGATGGTGGTGTGAAGGATGACTCTGGTGGTGAGGAAGATGAAGAGGGCAAAGGCAGAGCAGAGGACGAAATGGTGGAAGCTAAAAAAGGAAGAGTGTTGTATGACTTTTAGGAAGGAGTTAAGACAGGCTCTGGGTGGTTGGGAGGTGCTTCCAGATGACTGGACAACTACAGCTAATGTGATCAGGGAGACAGGTAGGAGAGTATTTGGTGTGTCATCTGGAAGGAAAGTAGATAAGGAGACATAGTGGTGGAATGAGGAGGTAAAGGAGTGTATACAGAGAAAGAGGTTAGCTAAGAAGAAGTGGGACACTGAGAGGACTGAGGAGAGTAGACAGGAGTACAGGGAGATGCAGCGTAAGGTGAAGGTAGAGGTAGCAAAGGCCAAACAAGAAGCTTATGATGACTTGTATGCTAGGTTGGACAGTAAGGAGGGAGAGACTGATCTATACAGGCTGGCAAGACAGAGAGATAGAGATGGGAGGGACGTGCAGCGGGTTAGAGTGATTAAGGATAGGGATGGAAGTCTATTGACAGGTGCCAGTAGTGTGATGGGAAGATGGAAAGAGTACTTTGAAGAGTTGATGAACGTGGAAAATGAGAGAGGACAAAGACAAGAAGAGGTGACTGTTGTGGACCAGGAAGTAGCAAAGATTAGTCAGGATGAAGTGAGGAGGGCACTGAAGAGGATGAAGACATGAAGGTAGTTGGTGTGAGAGAAGAGGATGCAAAGGACAGGGCTAGATAGAGGCAATTGATTCGCTGTGGCGACCCCTGAAGGGAAAAACCGAAAGGAAAAGAAGAAGACAGGCCCTGAACACACAAACACACACACATGGGGCCTGTACACATGCAGAGGAGGTAGAGTGGCGGGCAGCTCCTTTGTGGTGCGCCCCAAATCAGCAACTTGTAAGGGCCTTGCTCAAGGGCACCTCGGCAGTGCTCTGGAAGGGAGCTGACATCTCCCACTGTCAGCTCACCTCCGGGTATTCTTTTGGGCAGGAGCGGGAATCGAACCGCCGATCTTTGAAACATCAGACGACCCGCTCTACCGCGCGCTCTACCACTGAGCCACTGCTGCCCCCAAGATAACATCAATGTCACCAATCAAGTTAGTGTTTATATAAAAGTTGCTCAAAAGTTAATAAAGAATAATAATTATGGCCTTATATGATGTCAGGTAACTTGCAAATCATCATGACTGGTGGCTGGTGTTATGGCCCCTAAATCAACACGTTTTTCTCATAAAATAAAATGCTGCTACCTCCAACTGACTAACTTTAAATTCTGAGAACTGAGAACCCACTGTTCTGAGCACACTGAACAGGAGATGAGATCCATTTTGTAATAAGATCACACAGATCACAACCATCTTTTAGTTTGATATGGTGCAGATAGGAATCTTTTGAAACATAGATGAAAATGACTAAGTTTCTAGTTTTCGGAATAAGTTTAGCTGCAACATTTGGAACTTCATGAACAGTTTACAAATTATCATAAGGCACTCTATACAGCAGAGTGTAAAATAATTAGGGTATGCATCAACCATGGAAAAAGATTTTTTTCACAAGAATTTTTGGGTGGGGGACTTGTGCTGCTCACAGGTGGTAGTGAAGAGCGCCTTGTTATCATTATCATCCTAGACGGTCAGCTGGACTCTTCAATAGCACAGGTTGTAGTCGATCAATGGCACAGGCTATACAGTAGTCCAGAGAAGAAACATTGCCTAGCAACACAGACAATACCACCTGTGGGCATGTGTTAGCGTTTAGCTTTGAGATAATTCTGGACAACATGCCTCACTTCCTCCTTCTTTTCTGTCCTTCTATCCTGTGCTATACTGTTGTGATAGTATAGCCACAAAGTAATCCAACATCATGAGTCTTTTCTCCCAGTGTGTTCTGTACTGGTGAATCATTCCTTGAACCTATGTCTAAAAAGCACCCATGGTCATAGAACAGTAATACAGTAACTGCAAATAGCACCCATATCACAACTCAGACAGGAAATGCTTTGTCTTTGCATGACACCATCTAAAGTGCTGCCAAACAGGGGAGGATAGGAGGGCTGATACACTAATCAATGAAACGTTTGTCTCCATATTCTTTTATTCAGAAGGTCACATAGAATTTGAAGTTGCTTGGAAACTTCATATCCGCCATCTATAAACCTAGAGATATAGATGATGTCAATCTCAACTGCCATTTTATATCGTGCTCTCAGTCACACTGCATTACAGGAAGTGAAAAATATTGAGGAACACTACAACAGTCGATATTTTGTTCTCTGACAACCATCCATGCTTCCACTCTTCAAATATTTTACAGGATTAAAACAGTAATTTCTCCTACTGGTGTATTATTCCATTTTATCTACAGTTCCACTGTGGATACGTGTGCTTTGTTAAAATATAGACTTATCAATGGGCAGTCTGCATCATAAATGTGCTCAGACTATCTCCTCTTAATTAAAGTTTGGTACAGATGAGTACATCTGAGTAGAAAAGAGTAGAGAGACAGATGGGCAGCCCAGTGGGGGGGAGAATGTAAACAAAGTGGGAGGGTGAGGGGAGGGACAGATGATGGAGGACACCACTGTTTGTATGTGTGTGTGTGTGTGTGTGTGTGTGTGTGTGTGTGTGTGTGTGTGTGTGTGTGTGTGTGTGTGTGTGTGAGAGATGTGAGTTAACTCTGTCAGTCAGTATTTTCTAGGTCAGTCAGTCCACTGATCTGTGTGTTAATCCATTTCTTCATGTGTGTAGTTGCAATGATCCATTTTGGCACTGCCATAGCGTCTGTGTTCCCCCAGTGGCAGCAAATACTGTCGGGATCTTCTATTAAAAAAATTTGGCAAAAACTCTCCAGGGAACCAACGTAATTTTGAATTGGTGCCTAACCACAATATATGTTTTCTACAATTACGACTAAAGCAATCTCAACGCACCATGTGTACGTTTCAGATTAACTTTGAGGCTCTCAGATATTAGATAATGTATTCTGCGTGTTTGTGACATATGCTATTAATTTGTTATCTTCTCCTAAACATCCACAGTTCACCCCCACTCATCCACTCCAAGGCATGGCTAAGATAAGTCTATCGTCATCTCTAATGGTTAAACAACTGATATGATCACCGCCCACTGTAAAATTAAACAGATACTATTCTGCATGTTTACGTTGATATCGGGTTTATTATGTATTAACATTCCTACTAATATTGTTAAAATGTTCCTGTGTGATGTGTGATGTTTGACACTTGATTCTAGCAGATTAGGAACTGGTTTGGTCAGGCTTCCTTAAACTATTGGTGCCCTGGACAGCTGGATTGGGAATAGGAGCTAATAAAGCAGACAGCAGACTTGTACACAATCTGTTCCATAGTGCAGTGCTGAACATCTGGATGCTGCTAAAAATTCCTCAGGTTTCACAGTCTATAACTAAACAGAAGACAGGCTGTACACGTATATAAGAAAACGTGATGGTATATGCAAGAAAATAGTTTCCGTGTTAATTACATTCAATGACACTGATATGTAAGTGTACTGCAAATTTTATGTCATGATTTACGGATTTCTTTGCCCAGTTAAGAGACATAAACAGCCCTCTAGAAATATTGGAAACATTCATCTTCTATTTTGGTTTAGTCTTGTCCTTCGAACTAAGAAAAATTGTTTGGGGAATATATTTCCATTTTTATAAATTCATTGTATTAATTTCACCCATATTTCTTTCAAATATGTATGCATGAATATTACATGTGCCACACATAGAGTTTGGAACCAACGAAATTTTCATTTTCACAACTCCAAGTGAGCTACATGTGGAGGAAACTACTGACTCAGCAATCAAAATCAACATTATTAATATTATTAGAAAATGACTTGTGAAACCAGGTGTACTTGTAAATTTAAAACAGCATGAGTAGGCCTTCATGAACCAGTAGCACTAAAATTAGTCTCATCATAATAATCATAATGATGATCATGTGTTATACTCCCTGTATATACTCAGATGGCCCACCCACCTAATGTGCCTGTTTTTGTGGTAGGGGCAGGGGGATAGACGCAGCTCTAACTATATTGAACCACATTTGTGCATTTTACAGATGGCTATTGATCATGAATTCATAAAAAAATCAATTAGTATGCGTTATTGTCTTATCATAATAGGAGTTTTTCCATTTTTAACTTGTACTGTGATAATACCAGAGGGTGGCAGTAATTCACCTACAGTACAGGCTGCTCGCACGTGTTAACAAAAGATGGGCACACAGTGACCATGAGACAGACAACTTAAAATGTCTCGTGTGGAACTTTAAATATATGAAGGAAAGTAATCGACAGCACCAACCTTGCCTCTTAGTGGGAGTATTGCATAACTCTGCAAAATCACAGAAGAAAAAGTTTCATCCACAGTTCAACAGTCATTGTTAGCAGTATGCGTTGTCGTGTGTAACCAAAACTTTATCTGTCCGGGGGGCGTATCCCTGCGACAAAACCGCTTTGACGTTAGTGTGTGTGACCCATGTCTACGTGTACACACAGAATGGACGGCGTTAAAACCTGCTATTTTCTGACGTATAACAGCTTTTATCAACGCGTCAAAGACGTGTTGATAAACTTGCTTGACAGTTGGATATTTGTTTCTCTGTTTCTTTCTTTATGAGTCATAAAGTTTATATATTTATTTACTTATAAATTCATTCATTCACGTTCCTCGCCAAAGACACTAACGCCAGTTTTGGGTAAGACCGGAATACGCTGCCTGCTGGTGGGAGAACTCTGTGATGGGTGCGCTTGGTTTATCATACCAATACATTTGTTTTCATATGTTTGGTATGAAGTCTGATATAATTGTTTAGTCGTGGAATTTCCATGGGTTCCCACTAGTCAAATTAGAATTAACTGCTTCCACAAAACTTTCCAAATGTTGCAGCTTTAGATGAGGTTAGCAAACCATTATCTTGAACCTTGATGTTGTTAATATATTCATCTTACTTAAGAAGAAATTATGAAAAATACTAAATATTCCAATGAAATATTATATTGCAAAATTACAATAACGTAAAGCATGAACTGAATAAAGATGAATGAGAGTCTGGATTAAAATAAAAAGTGTGAGAAAGAGAGTGATGGAAATGGATTATTTTTGTTCAGTAGGTTAATCTGGCAATGTAGTAAACAGCAGTAATCTGATGGCCTTCTGGATGCAGGGGGCCAGGGAACTCTGTTCCACCTGGCAGATGGCAACATACACACTTACAGACAGGTCTACACATAAAACCGTCATCAGATTACCATGTACACACACAAAAACACAACTCTGGAAAGACGCCCATTCTTGTCAGGCATAAAGAAAATGTGCTCGTCTAAAATTTAAAGTGTCACAGATTTAAGAGCGGAAATGCACGGGGGATCATTAATTTTCTGTAGGACTTTGGGCAGCATAAAATGCAACCTTGTAGGGCTTCCCCCCTTGCTCCACTATTTGAGAATCACTAATTTAGACCAACCAGTTGGTAGTAGGAGGAAGCACAGAGATTGTACAAACCAAACTACTCTAAAATGGACTGACAGCCAGTGAAGAGATGTTAAATCGGGTGACATATTTAAAATATGTTGTTGGACCGAGAAATGACTTGGTCGAAGATGGAGGGGAGGAAAGTGTGTTCGTAGGAAGAGAGAGAAGAGGTGCGCCAAGAGTATAGGATTGAGAGTAGGGACATTGAATGTTGGGAACTATGACAGGAAAAGGTTTGACACAACTGTTCACTGCGCAGGTAACCATGATACTTTTGGTGTTAATCGCATCTGGAATTGTACTGTTTCTATGGCTGCTAAACTATGTTTGGCCCCAGTGACGTATGACGCCCACGTGACCACTGAATACGGCACAGATTTTAAGCTTTTTTGACCAAACAGATGATGCTACACACATAAAATTAATTTTTTCTTCTATTTTTCATAATGATGAATAACATATATGTCACTTAAAATTAACTTTACTGTCCCTTTAAATATGCACTCGGGTCATGACCTCCTCTAGTCCAATGAAAAAAAAGGATTCTATTTTTACAAGCTAAACCCGCAAATTGGTGTACGACAAGGCGAGGATGAGCGATCAAAAAAAAATTAGAAATGAGTGTTTTATGGTAGATTGTGTGTTAAAATTCTAATTGAACAACAAATGGTGAATGCTGAGAGGGGGTAGGAGTGGTGACAGACCGATCAGAAGGTAAATGAAAGATATTATCAATACTTTTAATTTGTGCTATGTCTCATATCTCACCAAGAATCAAAATTATTGAAATCAAAGTGTCCAAGTCAAAGTTAAAATGTCTTCTAGTCTAAGTAAAACTTACAAGTAAACATTGAATAATATTTTGTATGACTGTATATTCACATAGTGAATGCAAGTTTTCAGTTGTTGAATCTCGCATTTCTACCTGCATAAAGTAGGATAGAAATAAAGATAGTTAACCTTGAACTGTTGACTTTAGTGTACTTTTGTAGGTAAACTGAACAGAAGATTTTGCCCTCAGAATGCACCAGAATGCAGGAAAACAACCCCGTTTTCTAAAAAATTTCCCAGGGGAGGCCCCCCGGACCCTCTCTGTGGGGGTATCCCCCCCTGCTCATTGGCGCAGTGCGCTGCGCTGCTGTCTTGGGCACAGAATGTGGCTTTTTGTGGCTTACTCAATTCTTTTAAACTGAGCCACAGTGGCTTAGTCATACTACTTCCTTGTGCATGCCCAGTCACCTCATGATAATGAGACCCTGAATGAGCTCCATAATGAGAACCATCTTTATGGTATGTCCTCTGCTTGGAACATGCTCCCCATCAGGATTAGGCAGGTCAGTCAGTCAGTCATCTTCTGATTACCACCGCTAATTCCGCCGCAGCGGGTCACAGGGAGCCGGAGCCAATCTCGGCGGCATAGGGTGTGAGGCGGGGGACACTCCGGGCACGACGCCAGTGCACCGCGGAGCCACACACAAAGACATACAACCATGCGCACACAAACTCATTCCTACGGGCAATTTGGAACCGCCAATCAACCTGAAGCGCATGCTTTTGGAGGTGGGAGGAAGCCGGAGAGAACCCACGCAGACACGGGGAGAGCATGCGAACTCCGCACAGAGCAGGACTCGAACACGGGTCCGCCGTGTTGTGAGGCGACAGCGCTAACCACTGCGCCACCGTGCCGGAGTAGGCAGGTTTACCTTCCAAAATCTGATCAAACAATATATGATAAGGCTTAAATAGGGATTGCAAACATCTTTTTACACATCTTCTGACATAGTATATTTAATGAACTGAAACACGAGGGTCATGGTAAGAACCTCGTCAAGTATTTGCAATCTTGCAATGTTGTCATTTTCAGCAAGTAGTAAAATGTATATTGATTTAATGAAAAGTTGCCCTTTGGGACCATAAAATCAACACCTCTCATTTCACGACTTTTGATAAAACTAGTGGATGGAACTCAAAAGCATGACAGGAAAGAAGGCAGATGCAGAATCGAAAGTTTGTTTTTAATTCAAAGCATTTCAGAATGCCAGGAAATCAGTCCAAACAGGCAAACAAATCTGATGAGCAGGCAACAGGCTGAGTCCAGGGATCAGGCAGAATTAGTACAAGGTATTAAGGCAGTACATAGGAATGCTTGAAAGTAGGATGAATGCTAACAATCCAGGAAGGAACTGAGGGCTGAGCAGACAATATGTAGAATGGAGATTGATGGAAGATGGAGACTGAGGTGAAGATAATGAGCTACAGATGTTACATAATGCCTGTATTGATGATTCTTAATATAACCATGTCTTACCTACAATTTGAATTTTTTTATTATTTCCCACAGAATGTTATTTTTAACTGGTTGAAGTCTTAGGACAGATCATTATAACATCAGCTTTCCAGATTTCCTTAAATCAACAAGCAGATTTGTCTGTAGAGGAAACATCATCTAAACATACAGTGCCTTGTGAAAGTATTGGCCCCCCCAAAACCTCGTTGACATTTTGCCACATTTCAGGCTTCAATGTTAAAGATAACAAACTAAAAATATTTTTGAAGAATCAACAACATGTGAAACACAATCCTGAAGTGGAACCAAATTTATTCAACACTTTATATTGTGTTTACAAATAAAAAACTGAAAAGTCAGTCAGTCAGTCATTTTCATATTACCACCGCTATATCCGCTGCAGCGGGTCACGGGGAGCTGGAGCCTAACTCAGCGGCATAGGGCGTGAGGCGGGGGACACTCCGGGCATGACGCCAGTGCAAACTGAAAAGTAGGATGTGCAAATGTGAGACCAAATGACACACAGGTGCACTCTGTTTGTCATTGCTGTCATTTAGGTCAACATTAGATCATTCAGAAGTCATCAGGAAACTTCTGGAGTCGTTTAGCTGAGCTGAGAGAACAGGGGGCCAATATTTTTGCGCATCGTACTTTTCAGTTTTTTATTTGGAAACACAATATAAAATGTTGAATAAATTTGGTTCCACTTCATGATTGTGTCTCACATGTTGATTCTTGAAAAATATTTTCAGTTTGTTATCTTTAAGTTTGAAAGCCTGAAATGTGGCAAAATGTCAAAAAGTTCTTGTGGGGGGCCAATACTTTCGCATGGCACTGTATATTTATAAACAGACACTCACAAACATGTATCACGTACTATAATGTAGGACCCAACTGGTATATCTGGAATATCCCATGATGCATGATGCAGTTACCAGAAATTTTTTTATATCTACCTAAATCTTAATTTTCCAATTAGTTCAGTCTCTCGACTACTTTTGTTTTTATTCATTGTTTCAGACACAGCAGAAGGGCTTGTTAAATAGCAGTGTTGTAAAATGCAGTATAAGTGGTGCTCTTGCACCAAGCTGTTGCTCCAATAATTGTCAGATCTCATCAAGAAGTGTTGTCACCCTTCTCTTATCAGGGGATTACATCCAAGTTTGGATCTCAATCTAGATATTTTGACTGGTTCTTAAAATGATAGGAAAATGGAGGTTTGCAGCTTAGTGTTTTATTTGTGTCAATTGTGTTTTTAATAAGTGTACTAGGGGAAAATAGTTACTCTGAATACAAGTAGAATGTCAAAGACATTGCCTTATCCCTACGGTTGTTGTGTGCTGCGAGGCAGAAGCAAGGCCAGGACCTCTGATGCAGAGTACAAGAGCAAACAGTTTATTAAGCACAAAGTATCAACATAAATCACTTTCAAAGGAGACGCTTGACTACCAAAGTAGCAACGGAAAATCACTTTCTAAAGAAAGGCTGACTTAATAAAGTAACAACAAAAATCATCTTCTAAGATACAGTATAACTGTAGCTAACAAAGTAACAACAAAAATTCACCTTAATCAAGGAGAAACTCGTGAAGACCAAAAGCAAGAGAATCGCTGGAAACAAATAATTTGCAGCGGGAAATACATGGCAGGAGATGAGGTCAATAACGTGGCGAGACACAGAGTGCATGACATAGAAAATCTTCCAGTGCTGAACAACAGGGGAAAGGTGGCTAAATTAAAATTAAATTAAATTAAATTAAATCCACTTTTATTCATCCACACAATGGGGAAATTATGTTTTCCACTCCAGTTTTTTTTGTACATGCATATATAGAGTATATATATATATATATATATGTGTGTGTAAGTCAGAATACACACACACAAACATCGTATACAGGCCCCCTGAACACAACACACACTAGGGGCCTGTAGGCATGCAGTTAATAACAATCAGTAAAAGAGAGGTGGAGGAACGGGTCGCGACTTTGGAGTGTGCCTCAATGAGCAGCTTGTGGGGGGGACGGTGCCTTGGCAGTGGCTGGGAGGTGAGCTGACACCTCCCACTGTCAGCTCACACTCCGAAGATGTTTGGCTGGAGCGGGAATTGAACCGCCGATGGCTGGGCGCTGTCTGGTCCCAAGGCGTCCTCAAACCCAGACCCGCCTCCTGCCACGCTCTAGCACTGCGGAGAAAGAGAACAGAGCAGAGAAACATGACCAGAGCAACAAATCATTGACAAAGGCAGTTATTGTGTGTCATAAAGGGTCTGATCTTGAGTTGTGGGTTGTAAATGATGTCTTATATTGCAAAGAGGACAGGATGAGACTGTTTGGGAGATAAAGTCAGAGAGGCCAGACTGAGATGGTTTGGACATATCCAGAGGAGAGATAGTGAATATATTGGTAGAAGGATGCTGAGTTTTGAACTGCCAGGCAGGAGGCCTAGAGGAAGACCAAAGAGGAGGTTTATGGATGTAGTGAAAGAGGACATGAAGGTAGTTGGTGTGAGAGAAGAGGATGCAAAGGACAGGGTTAGATGGAGGCGGTTGATTCGCTGTGGCGACCCCTGAAGGGGAAGGCCGAAAGGAAAAGAAGAAAGAAGAAGACAGGATGAGACTGTATGCTGTTAAAAAAAGAAATTATATGATGTAAGTAACAGGAACATGTTCAGTAGTGATGGGCAGATGAAGCCCCATGAAGCATTGAAGTGTTTCATCCCAATCGGTTCACGGTGGTTCGGAGGCTTCATTAGCTCTAGTACAACATCTACTGGATGGTAAAATATCAGGTGGCATGAGTTTGAAGTGTGCGGCATTTTGCAGAAAGCCTGTTAATAAAACTGTCTTCAAAACAAAGAAGTATGCAAAACATGTATAGTTTAGTGATTGTAATATATATATATATATATATATATATATATATATACAGTATATACACAGTATATACAGTATATAATATATACAGGCAAACCTCAGTTTCCGACCAGAATTTGTTCCGGAAGGCTGTTAGAATAGCGATTTTGTTCGAATTCCAAATACAATTTTTCCATTTCAAATAATGTAAATGGTCTTAATCCGTTCCAAGACGCTAGAAAATTACCTTTTTTCAACATGTTATGTCATTTATATATCAAATTGTATAGTAATGAAACATATCAAAGAAATGTAAAAGAAAGAAGCAAACATGACAAAGAAATCTGGTTAGCCCAAAATGCAAGTTATCGTCGTCTTTGAGACAGAAGTTTACGGTACCATAACTCGTACCATAGGCAATGGAACGCAAATTAAGTGAAAAATTATTGAATACAGTAAACTAAAAGAAAAAGCACATTACCGTCACATTTTCTCTACACTTTTCGCACGCTTGGCGGCGAGAAAAAGGCGTTTGTTTCGCGTTCAACTTCCAAATTTTGTTTGACTTCTAAGACAAGAGCTCTGAATTTTTTGGCCAGATTCTGATTTGTTTGATGTCTACAGTGTTCCCAAACTAAGGTTTGCTTCTTTGTATTACACACACACCAGCACTATGGAAAGTGATTATTTTCTTTTTCCTCATGTCCAAATAAACATGTACAGTGAGGGGAGGGTGGTTGGGGTATGGACAATGATTGTGCTTCTGTAACATTGAGGTATAGCCAGTGATTATGCTTGGTGACATCATTGGTTTTTATTTAGAAACAACAATTTCTCAACTGTGGCAATGTAGCCGCAAGAGGGCACAAGCCAGTGTCTTATTGTGCCGGTCCCAAGCCCGGATAAATACAGAGGGTTGCGTCAGGAAGGGCATCCGGCGTAAAACTTTTGCCAAATCAAAGATGCGAATCAAACCTATGACTTCCATACCGGATCGGTCGAGGCCCGGGTTAACAACGACCGCCATCGGCGCTGTTGACCTACAGGGCGCCAGTGGAAATTGGATTACTGTTGGTCGAAGAAGGAGAGGAGGAAAGTGCGTTCACACGAAGAAAGAGAAGAGGAGCGCCAAGAGTATAGGACTAAGAGTAGGGACGTTGAACTATGGAACTATGACAGGAAAAGGTAGAGAGTTGGTCGACATGATGCAGAGAAGGAAGGTAGACATACTGTGTGTGCAGGAGACCAGGTGGAAAGGTAGCAAGGCTAGAAGTTTAGGAGCAGGGTTCAAGTTGTTCTATCATGGTTTAGATGGGAAGAGAAATGGAGTAGGAGTTATCTTGAAGGAGGAGTTTGTTAGGAATGTCCTGGAGGTAAAAAGAGTGTCAGATAGAGTGATGAGTCTGAAGCTAGAAATAGACGGTGTGATGTTCAATGTTGTTAGTGGGTATGCCCCACAGGTAGGATGTGAGCTGGAGGAGAAGGAGAAATTCTAGTTGGACTTTGATGAAGTGATGCAGAGCATACCTAGAAGTGAGAGAGTTGTCATTGGCGCAGACTTCAATGGACATGTTGGTGCAGGTAACAGAGGTGATGAGGAAGTGATGGGCAGGTTTGGTATCCAGGAGAGGAACGCAGAAGGACAGATGGTAGTTGACTTTGCCAAAAGGATGGAAATGGCTGTAGTGAATACTTTCTTCCAGAAGAGGCAGGAACATAGGGTGACCTATAAGAGTGGTGGTAGGAGCACACAGGTAGACTACATCTTGTGTAGACGATGTAACCTGAAGGAGATCAGTGACTGTAAAGTAGTGGTAGGCGAGAGTGTAGCCAAACAGCATAGGATGGTGGTGTGAAGGATGACTGGTGTGAGGAAGATGAAGAGGGCAAAGGCAGAGCAGAGGACGAAATGGTGGAAGATTAAAATGGAAGGGTATCGCATGACCTTTAGGAAGGAGTTAAGACAGGCTCTGGGTGGTCAGGAGGTGCTTCCAGATGACTGGACAACTACAGCTAATGTGATCAGGGAGACAGGTAGGAGAGTATTTGGTGTGTCATCTGGAAGGAAAGTAGATAAGGAGACTTGGTGGTGGAATGAGGAGGTACAGGAGTGTATACAAAGAAAGAGGTTAGCTAAGAAGAAGTGGGACACTGAGAGGACTGAGGAGAGTAGACAGGAGTACAGGGAGATGCAGCGTAAGGTGAAGGTAGAGGTAGCAAAGGCCAAACAAGAAGCTTATGATGACTTGTATGCTAGGTTGGACAGTAAGGAGGGAGAGACTGATCTATACAGGCTGGCAAGACAGAGAGATAGAGATGGGAAGGACGTGCAGCAGGTTAGGGTGATTAAGGATAGGGATGGAAGTCTAATGACAGGTGCCAGCAGTGTGATGGGAAGATGGAAAGAGTACTTTGAAGAGTTGATGAACGTGGAAAATGAGAGAGAACAAAGACTAGAAGAGGTGACTGTTGTGGACCAGGATGTAGCAAAGATTAGCCAGGATGAAGTGAGGAGAGCACTGAAGAGGATGAAGAGTGGAAATGCAGTCGGTCCTGATGATATACCTGTAGAGGTTTGGAAGTGTCTAGGAGAGGTGGCAGTAGAGTTTCTGACTGGGTTGTTCAACAGGATCTTAGATAGTGAGAAGATGCCTGAGGAGTGGAGGAGAAGTGTGCTAGTGCCCATTTTTAAGAACAAGGGAGATGTGCAGAGTTGTGGCAACTACAGAGGAATAAAGCTGATGAGCCATACAATGAAGTTATGGGAAAGAGTAGTGGAAGCTAGACTAAGGGCAGAAGTGAGCATTTGTGAGCAGCAGTATGGTTTCATGCCAAAAAAGAGTACTCCAGATGCAGTATTTGCTTTGAGGATGTTGATAGAGAAGTACAGAGAAGGCCAGACGGAGCTGCATTGTGTTTTTGTAGATCTGGAGAAAGCTTATGACAGGGTGCCCAGAGAGGAACTGTGGTATTGTATGAGGAAGTCTGGAGTGGCAGACAAGTATGTTAGAGTGGTGCAGGACATGTATGAGGACTGTAAGACAGTGGTGAGGTGTGCTGTAGGTGTGACAGAGGAGTTCAAGGTGAAGGTGGGACTGCATCAGGGATCAGCTCTGAGCCCCTTCTTGTTCGCTATGGTGATGGACAGGCTGACGGACGAGGTTAGACAGGAATCTCCATGGACTATGATGTTTGCAGATAACATTGTGATCTGCAGTGAGAGCAGGGAACAGGTGGAGGAGAAGCTAGAGAGGTGGAGGTTTGTCCTGGAAAGGAGAGGAATGAAGGTTAGCCGCAGTAAGACAGAGTACATGTGTGTGAATGAGAGGGACCAAAGTGGAAGAGTGAGGTTACAGGGAGAAGAGATCAAGAAGGTAGAGGATTTTAAGTACTTACGGTCAACAGTCCAGAGCAATGGAGAGTGTGGAAAAGAGGTGAAGAAGCGTGTCCAGGCAGGATGGAACGGGTGGAGGAAAGTGTCAGGTGTGATGTGTGATAGAAGAGTTTCAGCTAAAATGAAAGGAAAGGTGTACAAAACTGTGGTGAGACCAGCGATGTTGTTTGGTCTAGAGACAGTGTCACTGAGGAAAAGACAGGAGGCAGAGCTGGAGGTAGCAGAGATGAAGATGCTGAGGTTCTCTTTGGGAGTGACTAGGAAGGATAGGATCAGGAATGAGTACATCAGAGGGACAGCACGTTAGAGGTTTTGGAGATAAAGTCAGAGAGGCCAGACTGAGATGGTTTGGACATGTCCAGAGGAGAGATAGTGAATATATTGGTAGAAGGATGCTGAGTTTTGAACTGCCAGGCAGGAGGCCTAGAGGAAGACCAAAGAGGAGGTTTATGGATGTAGTGAAAGAGGACATGAAGGTAGTTGGTGTGAGAGAAGAGGATGCAAAGGACAGAGTTAGATGGAGGCAATTGATTCGCTGTGGCGACCCCTGAAGGGAAAAGCCGAAAGGAAAAGAAGAAGAATTTCTCAACTGTGGCAGGTTTTAGGCGATTTCTTTTTTTGGACAATATTTCCCCTGCCTCGGAAAACACCCGCTCACAGATGAGGCAGGTGTACACAAATATGCCACCGCTAATTTGTACAAATTAGGATAGATATATTTCTGTCACTCCCAATATTGAAGGGGGTCCTCCAGCCCCAATACTGGGCTCCATCATGTAGCGCTGGACCTCAATATGTGCGTCTGCCACCACATTTTGTGTTTGCGCCTGCCTCACGCTGTCATCTAGGCGCCACCACAGGTTGTTCCCTAAGAAAAAAAGAGGTTTTGGTGAGTTTACCAGTTCATACAAATGCCGATGAAATGGAATAACAATAGTACCTTGGGGAATATCCTCTAATGTTTGCGAAGTCGAAGGCTGTGGTGGTGACGAGGAAGAGGAGGTAGTGCTGGCCCTTATTACAGAAGCACATTCCGTTTTCAGTCGGTATTCTGCTTCACCTGCTCTTCCAGGGCTGAGAAACCCGATTTTCCGGAACCTTGGGTCCAGGAGTGTTGTGAGGCACATGATCCTCATCGACTGTATTCTGTCCAGCCTCTTCCTCAAGAGACCCCTCAGCTTGTCGGCCAGAGAAGACCCAATGCATTGTGATCTTTGGATTGAGTCTGTGAGGCAATGATCTACCATGGTCAGCAGAGGTATGACCTTGGAGCCAGACACCCTTTTTTCCCGAGAGAGCTCAGTGGTTGCATCATTCAGTGGTTCCAAAACAGTCAGACAATCAGAAATTATTCGGTATTCCTCCGATGACAGAGGGGAGATGTCTGTTGTTAGACTTGCTAACGCAGCACCCACTGGCTCTCTTTGTCTAAATAACCTCACCAGCATATTATATGTGCTGTTCCAGCGGGTTTCCACTTCCTGGATAAGCTTGAGTGGAGGCTTCCCCAATTGTTCCTGCACGACAGACAGCCTCTCCTTAAAAAATACTATTAAAGAAGAATTAATTAAATTGTCAAGACAGCAGGACTATAAACAACTATTAAAGAAAGTATACTTAAGCCACAGAAGTACCTTTGCAGTGGTACTGCTTCTGAAAATAACCAACTATTTTCCTGGACTTGCAACGGATGTCATTGAGGTCAGGTGTCAAGTCAGGGGCCTGCTTTACCACCAAATTGAGGGTGCGCACTACACATATAGCGTGTTTGAGCCGTAGCGCTCTTGCACAAGCCCCCGTATTGCTGGCTCCATCCGTTACAAGACATGTAACTTTATCACGTATCCCCCATTCTGTCATGAGTGACTTTTTAACCCGTGCAATATTGTCTGCGGTGTGCACCTTGGGGAAATGTTGCACTTCCAGAACAACTGTATTCAGCAAGGTGGAGTCGTCAATGAAGTGGCAGGTGACAGCGAGATAGGCGTCAGCATTAATTGAGGTCCACGTGTCTGCTGTCAGACTCACAGCTGCTGCCTTCTCAACGCTGGCCTTGGCTTTCTGCTTCATTTTTTCATATCTGGCCTCCACCATGGCTTTCAGGGCCTAAAGAAAAGAAAAAGCATGTACGTTCAGAGTACCACATGGCTGTGAAGCAGTGTGCCATGTGGCTGTCCTGTGACTGATGGTTTGACCCTCAGTCCTGTCTGTCCACGTAGTTCATGGATTTATTCAGTAAAAACACCATTTTTCATGATTTCAATACCTTTTTAGTGGGGAGAACATAGCTAGTTGATTCAAAGATTTAACAAACCTTTTAAATCCTTTGTCCTCCTCAATGCTGAATGGCTGGGTGTCCTCAATCACCATGCTGACCAGGTCTTCACCAATTTGCGATTTTCCCCCTGACCAATGATCATAAAAAGCAATGCACAAATATTAATATTACACACTAACTTATTGCAGGTGTCCAATATATTCTTGTTATATCTCTCTATGTAGTCACAGTACCGCATGCTATATTGTCATGGCATTTTTGATGGCTTACCTGGTCTTGGTGCACATTCGGTGTTCTCGTTAGTCTCATGCATGGCTCTGTAGTGCCTAAGCATGGATGAAGTATTGCTGTTATACCCCAGCTCCCTGGCACACAGCTTACACTTCACCTGTACAAAAGCAAAGACAACTGAATTGAAATTGCATTGTGCAACCAATATTAACCAATATTAATTATGAAACCAATATTAAGAATGGAAGACAACTTCTGTAGAAATATTGACGTACCTTGTTGGGAGCAATGAGCCCAAAATGTGCCCACATAGAGGACAACTTCAACCTCTTGGCAGGTTCGATTTCCTGAATGTCCTAAACTGACTCTTTCCACACTATCTATACCTCTCTCCAGAATGTAACGCTATCTAAATTTGTAACTGTCTCCACACTATCGAACCATGACTCTCCGTCATACAACCACATTCTGAATGGAGTGTGATCGCTTTATATCAGTGTTGGAGCGCGTGTCGCTTGCCGAATCAGTCACGTGGTATTGGCCGCGTTGCGGGGCGTTCCCGTGACGGAAGCGTCGATACAGAATGACACGCCCGAAACCTAGCTGCCGGCGATGCTCCGGACGTCATCATTTACAGCTCCTCCCATCGATGAAGCAAGACTCGATACGCGCTTCGCGGGAACGCCCCTTTCCTGTTCGGCACACACTTCGGAGCTTCGATCCCCTGCGTCACATCACTAATATTCAGTCATCTCACCTTTGTGTGTTGCAGTATGGACGGTCGGACAGTTATCGCGTGGCCACCACGCAGGACAAGGATGATAAGGACTCACCCAAGAAGAAGGGAGGCAAGGATCTGGATGACCTCAAGAAGGAAGTTCCCATAGTAAGCACACAGCTTCCACCTTCCTAAGACCTTATTCCACATAAGTAAAACATTAGTGGTATCATTTCATCCACTTGGATACCAGATTGGTGACTCTCAAGCACTTGAGCATTTCATTAAGCATAACTTGTCAGCTACAACAAAAGAGATTATGTATCCTGAACTCACTCAAACCTTCAAACAGCTGCAATTCAACTGTAATCTAATTAACCTGTTTGAAAAGGAGATCATAGATGATAAGTAGTATTGCATAGCAGTTGTATTGTAGGGCTGTAGTGTGGAAAGAAGCAACATGTTATAAAACAACAGGGATCAGATGAGATTAGGTGGATCTCCAAAATATTTTTTATATTTTTAAAAAAAGACTAACATTAACATTTATACAGTATTGATTCAAAATAATTTGTATTTTAAGAGCCATTAATTTAATTTATCTTCAACACAGGTTTTATTATTGATTTTCTTTTTTAATCTTCTGTAGACGGAACACAAAATGTCTGTTGAGGAGGTTTGCCGGAAATACACCACCGATATTGTCCAGGTAAGTTGTTCACTAATCATTAGAAATGAGGCTTTTCCACCATCACTTGCTTGGCATGTTGTTCAGTCTATACAACATCATGATTTTAAATCCACAAAGCATTTGGTTTACACTAATATTCCTTCAGATGGCTAAGAATTTTCCTTATAGACATCTTTTGATTTATGTGTTGTTTTCAAATAACAATAACTGAGATAATTGTCATCACTATCAGGCTTGTGATTAAAAACATAGATGTGCTCCTGTTGAAATGTTTGCTTGCTCTGGATCACATCAACATCTCTAAGTGTCGGTGCTGCCTGTGTTGAACCCACACAAGGTTTGTGATATGTATCGTCTGCGATGATGTTTTAATGGTAGTTTAAGTGATGTGCAATCATCACATAGTAGAGTACACACTCATTTCTTCCTGCAGACAAATAGGACAGACTACTGCACATTGAGAATGTGTGCAGTATGTTCAAGGTAGGCCTGAACACACTGCACAGCTTTACCACAAAGTAAAGCTAAAATGACTGAGAAATTAGCCAAGAAACAAAAAGCAAAATCAAGACATCTACTTCATTCGAGTTAGTTGTAGGACACATATTATCCTTGGATATCTTGCAAAGACTTGAGTTTATAAAGGTGAGTCATCTGTCCATTACAGACATAAAGAAATTAGGAGCTAGCTTAAAAACACATTCAAACATCCTCAGAGACACAACAGCTGATTTCACAAAGTGCCTCAAAAAGGACATAGGTCATAGTGCTTCAGTTTTAAAGAAATAAATAATAAATGCTGTTTCCATATCATTGATAGGAAACAATTACGGTATTTTCTGCACTATAAGACACAGTGGACTGTAAGGCGCACCTTCAATGAATGAACCATTTCAAAATCTTTTCCATATATAAGGTGCACTGGATTATAAGGCTTATCTGATTATAAGGCATACCTTTAATGAATGGCCTATTTTAAAACTGTTTTCACCAGAATAGGGTGACACTGCATTGTAAGGTGCATAGAATAAAAACTACTGTAGTGGCTGTGGTTATATTATGGATCCACTAGATCAGGGGCCGGCAACCTGCGGCTCCGGAGCCGCATGCGGCTCTTCAGTGCCTCCCTTGCAGCTCCCTAGAAATGAATCATAAAACAAAAACATAATGCTTAAAAGAAAGAAATAGACAAATATTCTACTCATAGCTAAAAAATTTTAAAAAACAAAACCTATTGTTGTAAATTTCCTATGTTTTGTTACAATATCGACGTTATCGTGATGTTTAAAAATTTAGTCAGGCACCTTTTAGGACAGCTCAGGTACGCTGTGGGGTCCTAGGTGATTGTAGCCCTGGCTTTAGAAAGTAGCGGTAGTTTGTTGGCAGCACAGTGGGCGGATGATGAGGGCAGTGACATGAGTCCTGACCAATCGAGTGAGACTCCTCTGCATCCCTGACCACCTGAGGACAGGTCTACTCAGCCGCAGCCCGCAGGCTGCTCCAAGTTGTGAGAGAGAGAACCACGAGGGTTCCAGTCAGTCAGTCATCTTCTGATTATCACCACTAATTCCGCAGCAGCGGGTCACGGGGAGCCGGAGCATATCCCGGCGGCATAGGGCGTGAGGCGGGGGACACTCAGGGCATGACGCCAGTGCACCTCGGACGAGGGTTCCACATTATCTTTAATAAAGGACAGCAGTGCTGCGGCCATTCAGTGGTGACAAGGGAAGGTCCGCTGCTTGTCGGTTCACATATATGTGCATATATATGAGTTCATACGGATTAGATGGGAATTGAAAGTCGTGCTAGCCGCGCTAATCGTGCTAGCCGCGCTAATCGTGCTAGCTGCGCTAAACGTGCTAGCTGCGCTAGTGAGGCTGGTCGTGTTAGCCACAGTAATCATGCTAGCTGCGCTAGTGAGGCTGGTCGTGTTAGCCACGCTAATCGTGCTAGCCACGCTGGTCGTGTTAGCCACGCTAGGTGTGCTGGTCACGTCATCGCCCCAGCCATGCCGGCTGCTAATTGCACTGTTAATAATCGCAATGTGAATACCGTAGTTATCATTAATCCAAACAAGTGTGTTCCTGTTTCGGTTTGTTCAACCTTATTATTTGTAATATTATGTATGTATGGCCTGACTGCAGGGCAGGTTTTTCTAGTAGAGGGTGAAATCAGGACCCGGTTCAAGACCGGAGAAGCTCCTGTCATCATGAATGTCATTATGCATTCGTAGACTAGTTAATCAATATGATAGTAGGCTAATATAGTTAATATAGACACTTGTGTTGCCTTCATATAAGGCTTACAATTTTTTTGCGGCTCCCGACAGGTTTGACTTTAGTTTTTTTGGTCCAATTTGGCACTTTGAACGTTTAAGGTTGCCGACCCCTGCACTAGATTGAGCTGCGCTAAAGGGATTGCATTCACAACTCTGCACCCTTTTCTCAAATATCAAGACCCAAGTCACTGTTAGCCAAAGGTGTCTGAAATGCTTCAATTGATTCGCAAATATGGTTGACAGCTGGAACAGCATGTAGCTGTGTGTGTGTGGAGGGGGCTTAGACTTGTGTATTCTGTCTGGGTTGCTGACCAGCTAGGCAACAACGTGGGGGTTGAGGTTACAGCTGAGAGCTGAGAACTCATCTGAGAATTCATCTTCAATTCATGGCCTACTTCAAAACCTT
This sequence comes from Antennarius maculatus, assembly GCA_013358685.1. Taxonomy (NCBI): domain Eukaryota; kingdom Metazoa; phylum Chordata; class Actinopteri; order Lophiiformes; family Antennariidae; genus Antennarius; species Antennarius maculatus. The sequence continues at coordinate 4,412,268 of CM023622.1, read as the reverse complement.
TTTCATATACTGTATAAGGCGCACTGGATTATAAGGCGCACTGTAGGTTTTTAAGAAAATTAAAGGCTTTTGGGTGCGCCTTATAGTGCGGAAAATACTGTACCGGTATTATCAAAAAGAGCAGCCTAGTAAAATGTAAGAGTGTTATAGGTACATTTTGAAGGATGCAAAATATAATTTGAGAATTATTTTTGAGAAAATCTCCTATATTGACAAAATTAAAAAAAAAAAAAATCTTAATGTTGCACACCATTACGGGTTGGGTATTTTCCATCATCGAAAAATGCCTTGTTTTTTCTTTGTTATTTCCTCATTGCCTCTGCTCATACATTGCCCTGCTATCAAGTTTCCATATTTACTTCTGCATTCCCTCTTCATCTCTCAGGGTTTGACCAATGCCAAGGCAGCAGAGTACCTGGCCAGAGATGGGCTCAATGCCCTAACCCCACCCCCTACCACCCCAGAGTGGGTTAAGTTCTGTCGCCAGCTGTTTGGTGGCTTCTCTATCCTGCTTTGGATTGGTGCTATCCTCTGTTTTCTGGCCTACGCTATCCAGGCTGCCACTGAGGACGAGCCAGCTGGGGATAATGTAAGTGCAGAATTGTTGTAATGAATGATCATAAGGAAGAAGGTGGTCCGCAGCTGTCATATCCACTATTATAGCATGACCACTTCATTCATCATCAGAAATTAACCCTAACCCTTCATGCCAAAAAAATCAAACAACTTAGCAGGGTTTGACCAACGCAAAGGCATTGGTCAAACCCAGAGAGATGAGGTTGATTGATGATTGATACTAGCTGCTACAACTTCATACATTACATTGCTATGTTTCACACTATCCATTATGGGAGTAGTGTGTGAGATGCACACACTAACATACAATGTTTTTTAACAATAAAGGCTCCAGAACCAGATTGTTCTGAGTCTGTATCAACTTCATGGAAACGTAGCACTGATTTTAGCAGACGCTGGCAACGGGACAAAGAAACAACAGAACAATGATAGGTGATTAGCACCAGTTCCACCTTTACCAAGGATCCATCCTCCTCTTTCTATGTGTCTGGTATTTGGAATGAAATTGTCAAAACAAGCCATGATTCCGATGAAAGTCAACACAACACAAGACAGTAATAATGAAGTGTACAAAAGTGCCAGAGATGTGGCACTGCTGGCACAGGAGTAACTGGCAGAGATCACAGAAGATCACATATTACAAATTGAATTAAAATCTAACTTTGGACCGGTTTTGGATATACCGTAGCTGTGACAAAGTACTCAGTAGTTTCATGTGGCAGCCTGGCCAAAAAAAAAGTTGCCATCCAAAAAAGTCGCACCCTCTCATATTTTGTTGGACTGCATTTAGCTTTGATTACAGCATGCATTAACTCTTGTGATATTGTAATGCAATATCACAAGAGTTATTTCCATCCAGTGATGCGATATTTTTCCATATTTTTCATCAAGATCTTGCATTTATGATGATGGGGTCTGACCACTATGTAAAGCCATCTCCGGCACTAACGAGTTTAAGGTCTGGACTCTGGTGGCCAATCCATGTATGAAAATGATGTCTCATGCTCCCTGAACCCCTCCCTCACAATTTTAGCCCAATGAATCCTGACATTGTCATCTTGGAATATGCCCGTTCAGGTCAGGTCCAGGTTCAGCAACAGTGTGTGTTCAAAGAATGAGATCAGCTGATTTCCGGAATATACTGAATGACCAGGTTATTCCATCAATGGATTATTTCTTCTCCAAAGGCACAGGCATATTCCAAGATGACAATGTCAGGATTCATTGGGCTAAAATTGTGAGGGAGAGGTTCAGGGAGCATGAGACATCATTTTCATACATGGAGTGGCCACCACAGAGTCCAGACCTTAAACTCATTGAGATTCTTTGAAAGAAGAATCTCAATGAATGCTGGAGATGGCTTTACATAGTGGTCAGACCCCATCATCATAAATACAAGATCTTGATGAAAAATATGAAAAAAATATTGCATCACTGGATGGAAATAACATTTATGATATTGTATTAACTCATCAAAACAATACCCCAGTTAATGCATGCTGTAATCAAAGCTAAATGCAGTCCAACAAAATATGACAGGGTGTGACTTTTTTTGATGGCGACTTTTTTTTGGCCAGGCAGTGTAGTTCTGTACCATTATTGACATTGATTAGTGGTGTGAGCGAAACCTATGGAGATACAGTATAATCAGAACTGGGTGTCTGCCTCCTATTCATTCCTACCAAACTATTCTGTGTGCATCATCCAAGTCTCAGGTTTCCCTCTGACTGTAAGTCACATTTCCCAACCTATCATTCAGTAAACACTTATTATGCATTTGATGTTTGTTGTGACTGAGTGTGTTTGCTGTCAGAGAGATGTATGGCGTACATTTTTAAATACATTTTAGATAGAAGTGTTTTGAAATTTTATGTGCTCTGATTTTCCTGAGTGAAAAAAAAGATGAGAATTTCTGCTTTGGTGTTGACTATCTGTCCAAATTGTGCCAACTGATCCAACTTTAGTGTGGTAGACCATCTTGTTAAAATCCATAGAAGACTAAGACCAACACAATATGACGAGGACTCATTGTGAATGATCCACACATCGGCATGGGTTATGTAAACTGTATGGGAAGATTATTTTCAAGGGGTCCTATTATGAAAATCACACTTTTTCAAGTCTCTACATATACAAAGTGGTCCTCCCTAACCCGATAAACTCTTGGAATCTGGTAAACAAACGCTTCCTGCATAAAAAGATATTTGGAGTTTTCGGAATTCATGGCCTGGACAGAATCAAAATGATCGGATTTTGCTAGAATGTCCATTTGTGATGTAAATTACATCACAAATGGCGCTCTGTGATTGGACAGAGTGATAAACAATATTGATTGATTGACATGCCCACAGGCTTGGCAATCCCCGAGGGGGGAGTTCGTTCAGGCTACGGTAGCATTGTGCGGTAAACAAGCTGTTAGCATTTGGCTAACTAGTTAGGTCCACTTCAGTAATCCTTGTGTGTGTGTCTGCGCGCGCACGTGTGTGTGGTTCGTGATCAGGCTACAAAGCGGCGTGTGGTAATGACCTGGCTCAGAGCTACACACTGAAAGTTCCTCAGAAGCTGTGAATTCAGCTAGCATTTGGCTAACTAGTTAGCGATGCTTCAGTCCGGTGTGTGTGTGTCTGCTTGAGGCTATCCCCAGCATCACAGTGAACACACAACCAGTTGCACATTACCGTACTGGCCCGAATATAATACGGTTTTTTTTGTATTGAAATAAGACTGAAAAAGTGGAGGTCGTCTTATATTCGGGGTCTAGACATTATACCCATTCACAACGCTAGATGGCGCCAGATATCATTAAATCAAATGCTGGACTTAAGTCACCAGGCCAAAGCGAACTCCTGTCACAAAGAAGAAAAATAAAAATAGCGGTAGCACGAATAAGAAAAATAAAAAATAGCGGTAAGAAAGAAAAGAGAAGAAAATAAGAGAAGAGATAACAGAAAATGGAAAAACGTAGCAACAATCTGGAGAAAAGATCAGCCAGGTTAACCGGCAGCTGAGAAGTTATGATGCAAACTTCAAGATGATGGTGATAAATGAGGCAGTCTTCAAACAATTGCAAAGTAGCTGTGAAATATGGTGTCACAGAGTGTAATGTGCGGAGATGGAGAGCTCAAAAAGATCGCCTAAAAAATGCTCATTATTTTATTACAATGTTATTATTCAGATTTATTTCAAGACTACAGTTACAGTTAGACTTCACTTTGATGGTTAATGTAGTTATTGCAATTTTGTTGTTTTATCACAGTAGATTGGTTTATTTACATTTCAAAAACCAGAAGCCATTCATTTACAAATGTGATTGCACTTTAGTTTACATATTTAAATGTTCAGATATTAAGATGTGATAGACAGTTTTTACATGATTTGAATGAGGCAAAATAACATGCTTTTTCTCTTGAATATATTGTTACAATCATTTGTTTCAGATGTACTGTAATTATTTTCTGTATAAAAATTAAATTTGGTGTTCAAAAAGTCTTTTTTCAAACTTGAGTCTTGAAAAAGAGGGGGTCGTCTTATAATCAGGGCCGTCTTATATTCGGGCCAATACGGTAATTACTAATTCAGAACAACTGTCTGTTTTTTGGTGAATGTAAGCAGCTTTAGCTTCTCTCAGTGATCGGAGAGCTACGCATATTCACACACACACACACACACGAATACAAGAGAAAAATGTACCGCAGTCTTACCGGTAAAATCCTGTGTTTCATAAGTTTGGTTACCTTAGCTCCAGTGTTATCAAGGATCTGTCATTGTCCATTACAATTTTCGGAAAAACCAGCTTTAACAATCACAATACATCACTACCCAATAAAAAAATTAATAAATGAAAGTCTAAAAGAGACTTTGTGCTATTTATAAATTTGAAACTTTAGAGAGGCATCAACTTCCTGACGTAGAATCTTTACCTCTCACACTCTTCAGAAATCTAGTTTGATGTCAGAATGTCCTTTTGATCAGTTTTCAAGTTATTCTCTGTTTCTGTCTTCTCAGCAGACTATTTTCCCTTGTGTTACATTTTTAGATAAAGGTGAAGTCAGACAAATCATTTTTGAATTAATATGAAAGTTTTCACTGTATTTCTTCCCTCTTCTTGTAGTTGTATCTGGGTATCGTGCTATCAGCAGTCGTCATCATCACCGGCTGCTTCTCCTACTTCCAGGAAGCTAAGAGCTCCAAGATCATGGAGTCCTTTAAGAACATGGTTCCTCAGGTACTCAACAGTCAGTAGTTCAACTGGGCACTGTGATAGGATTTTTAAAGAGAAAATAAACTTACATTTCTGCTTCACAGTGAGTGCTTACTTCAGGCTCCAAAGTAATACAGGATTTTATGTGAGGGTTTTTTTCCAATCTTACTCTTTTCTTCCTTGTTGTCTCCATATCTCTCTCTCCATTCCCAGCAAGCCCTGGTGATCCGTGAAGGAGAGAAGATGCAGATCAATGCTGAGCAGGTGGTGGCTGGAGACTTGGTGGAGGTGAAAGGAGGTGACAGGATCCCTGCTGACCTGCGCATCATCTCATCTCACGGCTGCAAGGTCAGCCACAAACACAGATGTCCTCAGTCGTCACACATACTAGTAGTTGTTTGAGTGACATTTTGTTCTAATGTCTCACCTTACAGCTGACTTCCTTAAAGTGTTCACTTACAAAAATATCATGCCAGAAACTAGTGAAGTTGTTTGTAATAGTAGATAGTATGTCTTTGATTGATAAAGACACCACAGCAACTTCCCAGTTAGATAATAAGGTATCATCTAACACTTATGAGACAAACTCTTGACAAACCTGACTACTTTTGAATCACGAATTTTCCCAAGTGGTGCTGATTCAGGCTACAGACATGTAAATATTTTATTTATGTTCCTAAATTCACACAGATTTCAAGTGTTTTTACAGTCCAACATGTGACATGCTTCCATTTTCAAAATTTAATACAGAGTTAATGACGCTAATGAAATGGTTTCAAAACTTGATTCAAAGACATTCACATCAAGGACAGACAGTCTGCCATGCAGTAATGGGGCTTTTTTCCTCATGAACCCCTCAAACACGCTCACTTCCTCCTCCTCCTATTCTCTGTGGCTCTCATACACTGACACTTAAATGGTTTGCATTTGCTTTTTTCAGGTGGACAACTCATCGCTCACTGGGGAGTCAGAGCCCCAGACCAGGTCCCCAGATTGCACCCATGACAACCCCCTGGAGACCCGTAACATTGCCTTCTTCTCCACCAACTGTGTTGAGGGTGAGATCACTACTGTCCAAAAGCAAATGTCACGTCTCACACACAGGTGATGTCAGTGACATCACGGGTCCTCAGGGGATCCAATTGAGATGAGATGCCATTTAAACTTATGTGCTCCATTCAACTTCCGTTAAACGTGTTCATGGAAGGTCTCACACACACTGTATGTCTCAAGAAGTTATGAGATGTACAGTGTGAATGGCGCCCCCATGTGGACATATTTTTACATTACATCAAGCCTTTCCGTGTCATTTGTTCTTGCAGTCTTTCATTATCCTGAAACCAAGAAAGAAATGTAGAAATTTAAAGCGCCTGATGCCTCTGCTCTCCTTCCACAGGAACAGCACGTGGCATTGTCGTGTGTACCGGTGATCGTACAGTGATGGGCCGCATTGCTACTCTCACCTCTGGCCTTGAAACTGGCAAGGTAACATTCATTAGTGTTTATGTTATTTAACTTGAAAATTGTATTTTCAGAATAAACATGTAAATTCCTGTGAAATCAGTCAGTCACCCAATCAGTTCAATCTTCTTTTTCTTCAGACACCCATTGCTAAAGAGATTGAGCACTTCATCCACATCATCACAGGCGTGGCAGTCTTCCTTGGTGTGACCTTCTTTATCCTGTCACTCATCCTGGGTTACAGCTGGTTGGAGGCCGTCATCTTCCTCATTGGTATCATTGTTGCCAATGTACCTGAGGGACTACTGGCCACAGTCACCGTGAGTCAACCTGGAGTGTGGGTGTGCGTTTGTGTGCGTGTGCACAGAGTGTGTGTGTTTGTGTGTGTGTGTTTGTGTGTGTGTGTGTGTGTGTGTGTGTGTGTGTGTGTGTGTGTGTGTGTGATTAGTTGAGTGAACTATACTTTTCTTTGTGTACATGTGTGCTTTTAACAAGATGTCTTATATTATAGATGTATTTTTACAAACCGCTTCAAAGCAGTGATGTATTGCGATTGTCAGTGTTCGTGTGTTCGTCCGTTCGTTCGTTCATTTGTCCACCAAATATCTTTGCAACCATTGCAGATATTTCTATGAAAACAAAAACAAAAAGCACATTACTCGGGCGGCAAAGGGGGTGAAAGTGAGATGATGACCTTGACCTTGAGACAAGTAGGTCACGGTCAAATTTCAACTTTTGTACACTCAGGAATAGGATAGGATAGAAAGACGAGGGAGAAGGCCAGTGTAAGACCCTAGATCAAAGATAGTCTTTTGATCTATGCACAACCTTTGAGCTATGGTCTTACTCACACTGGCCTTCTCCATATGCACTAGTCTATGCACTAATCAGGTATTACTTTCAGGGTACCCTGACCTACCTTGAAAGTAGGTCAGGATAAGTCGCGGGATGTTGCAGTCTCTGACTGCCTTGTTAAACTTGAATCTGACTTCAGTTAGGCTTTACGTACAAATAATAAACAGGAAACACCACTAAAGTCACAAAACACAGCAACAAATTTCAAATCCAATTAAAAAAACAGAAAACACAGTGGTTGTCATGTCTTCTATTTTTTGTGGTGCTTCAAGCACTTTAATTTCACATGTTTGATTGTGTATACAGTGTTTTGGCTGATGACGTCTTGTTGTGTCTGCTGATTGATTTTTTTCCTGCTTTCTGTATCTGTGTGTGTTGTCCTGTTACTGTATGTCTGTGTGAATCTTTGTAGTTGTGCACGTTAACATTGTCTCTGTGTGGTGAAGGTGGGATGTTGGCTCAGTTTGTCTCTTTCCATCTCTCTCCCTTCTCCCAATGCAGCCCCATATGTGATTATGTGTCTCTTTGTCTCCTCCATCCTCTACGTGTGTCTCTTTCTCTCTTCCAGGCCAGTCACAGTCCTGTCTGCTGACAACGACTAGTTAAATGTAATGACGTTAGGCTAATAACTATATTAGGCCTCCTTTGCTTGCTAGAACTGTTTGGCCCATGGGTCTGCCCGTACCATGGCATGATAGCACAATGTACCGCTCAGCATCATTGCTTAGCTTGCTCATGCATTATATTCTCTCTGCATCGCTATTTTGCACCATCCTTTCTGACTTTAGTGCATTTTGTTATAGAGGGAAATGCTGTCACCTGAGCTAACAAGATGAACATCTCTGGGTTGTTTTAAGTACGGCACTGATGTGTCTGCTCATTGGCAAGTTAATGTAGTGCCTGGAGATGTTCATCTGTGCCTTGAGCTTAAGAAATAGATACCAATTGCTCTTTGTGTCTTTCCCTTCTCTCATTTTGTCCAATTCTGTCTTTCCTTTCTTTCCTTTCTTGCTTCATCCTCTCGCTTTTCTCTCTCTCTTTCTCTCTGTCAATCCTCTCTTTTCTTCTTTGCTTTTGTCTGCCTCTTATCCACCTTCAGGTGTGTCTGACACTGACTGCTAAACGAATGGCTCGTAAAAACTGCCTCGTAAAGAACCTGGAGGCGGTGGAAACGCTGGGTTCCACTTCCACAATATGCTCCGACAAGACCGGCACCCTCACCCAGAACCGGATGACTGTGGCCCACATGTGGTTCGACAACCAGATCCATGAAGCTGACACCACCGAGGACCAGTCTGGTGAGCTTTTCCCCTCAATTCTGGTCTGCATGAAAACTTTTTTTTTTAGTTTCTCTATGGCAGCGTTTGGATGAAGAGCTGCTTCTGTGTGTGTATAAAGACATGAAAATAATCAGCCACAATGTTTTTCAATCATTCTCTAGGCTCCTCCTTTGACAAAAGCTCCACAACATGGGTGTCTTTGGCACGTATCGCTGCTCTCTGCAACCGTGCTGTGTTCAAGGCTGGCCAGGAATCTTTGCCAATCCTGAAGCGTGAGGTTGCCGGCGACGCCTCTGAGTCAGCTCTCCTGAAGTGCATTGAGCTGTCCTGTGGCTCTGTCAAAGCCATGAGGGACAAGAACAAGAAGGTGGCCGAAATCCCTTTCAACTCCACTAACAAATACCAGGTTTGTCCACTTCGTTTGATCATAATGCAACTACCTAGTATTGGATTTAATTTATGAGGAAATGTAGTAGACTAAGATACTACATATTATTTTAATGGTTCTAATTGTGTCACGACCATTTGTTCCCATTAGCTCTCAATTCATGAGAGTGAAGAAGAAAGTGACAACCACTACTTGTTGGTGATGAAGGGAGCACCAGAGAGGATCCTGGACCGCTGTTCCACCATCATGTTGCAGGGCAAGGAGCAACCCATGGATGACGAGATGAAAGATGCTTTCCAGAATGCTTATCTGGAACTGGGAGGTCTGGGAGAGAGAGTACTGGGTAAGGAGCTGAAAATTAGTCATTTAAAAATGATTTGGAAATATATCTTCTAAGTTTTAGTATATTCTGTTTGTGTAATAAGTACACTTAATTTTTTCATCCCTTTTGTTCCTTCAGGGTTCTGCCATTTATTCCTGCCAGAGGACAAGTATCCCAAAGGTTTTGCGTTTGACACAGATGACGTCAACTTCCAGACAGATAACCTCTGCTTCGTGGGTCTGATGTCCATGATTGATCCGCCCCGTGCTGCTGTACCTGATGCTGTGGGCAAATGCCGCTCTGCTGGCATCAAGGTGAGTAACTTGTCAAACTGGCATATAGAGGACCAACCTAAACATGAAAGCTGTGGGTGATGATGAAATGTGTTTTTAGAGAGATTTCTTCTTCATTGTCCTACTCCTCCTATATTTCAGGTTATTATGGTGACTGGTGATCACCCAATCACAGCCAAGGCCATTGCTAAGGGTGTGGGCATCATCTCTGAGGGTAATGAGACAGTGGAAGACATTGCTGCACGCCTTAACATCCCTGTCAGCCAAGTTAATCCCAGGTAAAGCTAAATATAAAAAATGTAAATAGGTCTATTGCTGCAAGAGCATTTTCCATACAGTAGATTTTGAAGCGTCTTTATTTTTTAATGTGGTAAAGATCTAGAAGGGTAATTTGCTTTCTCTGGGTTGTGTAGGGATGCCAAGGCCTGCGTGATCCATGGCACAGACTTGAAAGACCTCACTCAGGACCAGATGGATGACATTTTGAGGAACCACACAGAGATCGTCTTTGCCAGAACCTCTCCACAGCAGAAACTCATCATCGTAGAAGGCTGCCAGCGACAGGTACATTCACTGTAGATACACACCCTGTAGACGTTGTGTGTATGCAGCTAAATGTAAATCGAGACCTGCAGAACCTAACATGTTCATCAACCTTTTCTGTTAGGGGGCCATTGTGGCTGTGACAGGTGATGGCGTTAACGACTCTCCTGCCCTGAAAAAAGCTGACATTGGTGTTGCCATGGGAATCTCTGGCTCAGACGTGTCCAAACAAGCTGCTGACATGATTCTGCTGGATGACAACTTCGCCTCCATTGTCACTGGAGTAGAGGAAGGTGAGGCATTAACAAAAGAGATGGTGTGAAGAGAGAAAAGGTCTCTGAAGAGGGAGTGATTGAAAGAATGGAGTCTGGATGAAGGGAGGATACAAAGACAATTATTTGATCCAAAGTTTTAATGAGCATCTTTGCAATAGAAGAATAAAAATACTACTGTGTAATTTATTTTCTGAAGCTATCTGTATTTCCTTATTTGTCGGTTTTCCTTTACCCACCACTCTTATTCGACTCTGACAGGATCTGCATTTTTTATTGATTCATACATTGTCTCTCATCTCACAGGCCGTCTGATCTTTGACAACTTGAAAAAGTCCATTGCATACACTCTGACCAGCAACATCCCAGAGATCACCCCCTTCCTGTTCTTTATCTTGGTCAACATCCCACTGCCTCTGGGCACCATCACCATCCTCTGCATCGACCTGGGAACTGACATGGTAGGAGATACAAACATTAGCAAGGGCAGCTCCAATGTGTTTATGTCCTGTCAGGCAGTAGAACAGGACAATGCGAGTACAGTGACTTGTGAATACACAACAACAGTAGGTGGCAGTGTGGGTCCAGTCAACATGCCTGGAGCACGTTACTGCATTGAGCAGTTTGAAAGAAAAAGATAAAAGAAATGAACCGTCATTATTTACTTTCCTGTACACAAAGCAAGCTGTAGATACACAAAACTCACCAGTATAGCTATAATAGAGGTAAGATCAGGCCTAAAAAAATCCAGCCCAACCTGAACCGAGCCCAACAGTATTAAAGCCCAACCCAAACCGAGCCCGACGGTATTAAAACCCAACTCGGCCCGAGCCCGAGGGTATTAAAGTCCGACCCGACCCGACCGTAATTATTGACATTTTGAGCCCGAACCGGCCCAAATTTCGGGCTTGGATTCGGGCTTAAGATCATACCTCTACTTTCAGCGCGTATACAATCGGAAAGGTAAAGTCACAGGTAGGTGAATGTTTCTCATACAGCGCCTTCTCTGTTTTACCTAAATTATTTATTTTATAAGGGTATCCCTTAGTTTAATACGCATAGATCGTTTGAGATACATAATATATAAATATATATTTATTTTAAAAGTTCGGGTCAGATCTTAAACCCGAACCCGAGTCCAAAAAAAATCCAGCCCGACCCGACTCTCAAGCCCTACTGTGTTAAAGCCTGACCCGACCCGACCCAAAAGTAATTGTTACCTTTCTGAGCCCGACCCGACCCAAATTTCAGGTCGGGCCCGAACTTGGGTTCGGGCACAAGATCTTACCTCTAAGCTATAATACCTGCCTGTCTATCTATCTCTCAGGTTCCAGCCATCTCTCTTGCCTATGAAGCAGCAGAGAGTGACATCATGAAGCGCCAGCCCAGGAACCCACTGAGGGACAAACTTGTGAATGAGAGACTCATCAGCATTGCCTATGGACAGATTGGTATGTGCCACGTTATCGCTACCTCTTCATGAAATGTATTTTTTTTGCCTTAAAGTGACAGTAAAGTTAATTTTAAATGACATATATGTTATTCATCATTATGAAAAATAGAAGAAAAAATAAATTTTATGTGTGTAGCATCATCCGTTTGGTCAAAAAAGCTTAAAATCTGCGCATCAGCAGCTTCCGCATTCAGTGGTCACGTGGGTGTCATACGTCACTGGGGCCAAACACAGCTTAGCAGCCATAAGAAACAATGCAATTCTAGACACGATTAACACCAAAATTATCATGGTCACCTGCGCGGTGAATGGTTGTGTCAACAGAACAGCAAAAAGACGCGAAGACAAGGACCTGTCGTTCTTTAGAATATCTTCAGGGAAGGTGTCGTGCTAAAAATGCTAACGCGCTAGCCCGTCAATGGGATTATCTATATTATGTTAGCATTGAGCTAACCGCCATTTATTACTATTGGACAGTGAATTTATTTGAAAGTCACGTCTTTTTGCTGTTCTGTTGACACAACCGTTCACCGCGCAGGTAACCATAATATTTTTGGTGTAAATCGCGTCTAGAATTGCATTGTTTCTTATGGCTGCTAAGCTATGTTTGGTCCCAGTGATGTATGACACCCACGTGACCACTGAATGCGGAAGCTGCTGCTGCGCAGATTTTAAGCTTTTTTGGCCAAACGGATGATGCTACACACATAAAATTTATTTTTTCTTCTATTTTTCATAATGATGAATAACATATGTATATGTCACTTAAAATTAACTTTACTGTCCCTTTAACTGTGACTACAGTATTTCCTCGCTTATTCACACTTCAAGATGCGCAGCTTCACTACACAACAGATTTTTAGTAGATGGTCACGTGATGCCTTGCGTGCATTCTATTGGCTGACAGCACCTGTGTGTATGCTGCTTTCCAAGACTCACGGTTTTTCCTGCATCTTTTCTTTAATACAAAAGTGTTTTAAACAATCTGTGATAACTCGTGTTGTTCTGATGTGTTTGTGTTGCCCTGAGTTGGCCTACGTGTGTGTGTTCTGCATGTGTTCGCGAGACTGAGAATGGGGCATGAGAATGAAAGCTGGAGGTCTTTGTCAGTTCTTGTTTGTTCCTTAAGGCTGGATGCCAAATGAAGACCGTTCAAGGAATATCATGTGCATCATCCTTGCCCACCATAAGAAACACTGGGGGTGTTACAAGTCTATAACAGTGTGGGCAAAGGTAGTACAGATATATTGTGGTTTAATATCAGTATGGGGAAGGTTCATAAGCGTTTAAATTACCGTAAATAAAAAAATAAATATTTGATTGCTATAACGCGGAATTTCGTTTTTCACTGGTGGTCCTGGAACACATTAACCACAAGTAATGAGGGATTACTGTATGCTCTTTCGTTTTTCCACAGCTAACCTGCCTGCATGTTGATTATAAGATTCCACTGCAGTCCACAGTGGACTATATAGATGGTGTGGGGACACATATATTATGCTTTTTCATTTTAATGCAATTCAGATCCTTTTTGTAGGATCGTTTCATTGCTGTTAGGGTCACTCGGTCAAAAATTGCTGCTTGATTTGTCTTTCTTCAGCCTTCTAGTTTGTCTGCAGTGAATCATCGAGTCATACAATTCAATGACAATTCTGGATGTATAGAAGCTTACTTTGGCAGATAGTTCTGATCAGTGACTGACTCTGTGTCTGCAGGTATGATCCAAGCTCTCGGCGGGTTCTTCGCCTATTTCGTCATAATGGCTGAAAATGGTTTTCTTCCTTCTTTGCTCGTCGGGATCCGGCTCAACTGGGACGATCGCTCCAACAACGATTTGGAGGACAGCTATGGGCAGCAATGGGTAGGAGTCAACTGACACAGTTACTCTGTTCTCTTTCTTCATTTCTGAATCTATGTTTGAGCTACCTGATTTCTCATTTCTCTCCTGAGAGTTATGATATTTTGCTGGGTCATAAAAAAGCTCTAAAAGTATTTTATTCACACAACTGAATAGCAATGGTGTGTCAATGATTTAAACCACTGATTTAAATTAAAATGAAGTGTAAAGCTTTACAGTCTGTCTCTGATTCTCCCCGGTTCCGTTCCAGACCTATGAGCAGCGTAAGATCGTGGAGTTCACTTGCCATACAGCCTTCTTCGTCAGTATCGTGGTGGTACAGTGGGCAGACGTCATCATCTGCAAGACCAGACGTAACTCCGTGTTCCAGCAAGGCATGAAGTACGATAAATTGTTACACCAAATGTCTTTATGTGGATAATGCTGAACATAATAAACAGGAGGACTCCTGCGACTTTGAATGGTGGGATAATGTAATGTTTGGGATAACAAACGCCGGCTCACTTTTTTCGATAAAACAGTCCAGCAGCAGGTGTATCTTCTACATGATCAGGTGGTAGCATTGTTTGAGCAATGACTGCATTGTAAAATGACTGCATTGCATTGTAAAATAATGCAGTCAACGAATATGTGGTGAAAATTGACTACAAAAGTGCATACGTATTATATCTCTGTAGAGTTTTGACGTCTGCTCCATTACATTTCAGAGGGAAAATCTTATAAAGTAAGAACTATCTGATAAAGTGCAACCAGGTCTCTCACTCACAGAGTTTTTGTCTCATAGTGATATCAGTACAGTGATCTCATTTACATATATTGTTGCAGTTCTATTAAAGTTTCTCATGTAGGAGTTAAAGGATAGATAGGGATAGACCAGGATAGATAGGATCAGGAATGTACATCACAGGGACAGCACTTGAGATGTCCAGACTGAGATGGTTTGGACATTTCCAGAGGAGAGATAGTGAATATATTGGTAGAAGGATGCTGAGTTTTGAGCTGCCAGGCAGGAGGCCTAGAGGAAGACCAAAGAGGAGGTTTATGGATGTAGTGAAAGAGGACATGAAGGTAGTTGGTGTAAGAGAAGAGGACGCAGAAGACGGGGTTAGATGGAGGCAACTGATTCGCTGTGGCAACCCCGGAAGGGAAAAGCCGAAAGGAAAAAAAGAAGATGTAGGAGTTAAAGGGTTTATGTCTTGTTGTCACATGAACAACAATTTCACTGGCTGTGGAATTATTTGTATTAGATTTTTTCTCTTACATGAACAACAGTTTCACTGGCTGTGGGATTATTTGTATTAGATTTTTTCTCTTCTTACGGAGAAAATATGCATTTATTCTCTGGCAGGAATAAGATTTTGATCTTTGGCCTGTTTGAGGAAACAGCTCTGGCTGCCTTCCTGTCCTACTGCCCAGGGATGGACGTGGCACTACGGATGTACCCACTCAAGTAAGGAGCACAACGTCAGGCTGTTTATTCACGGAGATTAATGTCATCTTGTTTTTTAACCCTGAATCAGAATAGTTAAAGGGGTCCTACTATGAATAACAGATTTTTTCAGGTCTCTCCATAAACATAGTGATCCCCCCTAACCCAACAAAATCCTAGAATCTGGAAAACCAACAAGCTTCCTTCATCAGTAGATATTTGGAATCCTTTGGAATTCATGGCTGGACAGAATCAAAATGATCGGATTCATAAAGCGCCGTGTGTGACATCACAAGCGAGGTGTAATTGACCTGACTCATATTTGATTGTCCACCTGCATATGGGCGTGGTCATCCCCGAGGTTCAGTTTGTTCAGACTACGGTAGCAGTGTGTGGAAATAATCTGACTCAGGGCTACACACTGAAAGTTCCTCACAAGCTGTTGAAGGCATGTACGTTCACATGGCATATGTAAACAAAACGCAGGTGTACACGGGGGGGAGGTGTTGATAGAGGGAGCTCAGAGGCACGCCCATTAACAGAGCGCTTCGGGGCGGAAGTGATTTTATTAATATTCAATCAAAGATATTGAGGACCACGGACCAGTTTGGGGCAAGTCACTTCAAATACAATGTAGGTGGACATCTGGCACCTGAATGACATGAATTAAAAAAAGCATAAAAGCATAACATGAGACCTTTAAATTTCACTGTGTTTGTGTGGACAGATATCAGCTCTGATGTATTAACAAGCCCACAGCAGCAGAGATCACCTCCTTCATAGAACACTAATGAAGAACCACGTTCATCACCACTCTCCCAGCACTGATCTCTCCCTCCTATCTCAGGCCCAGTTGGTGGTTCTGTGCATTCCCGTACAGTTTCCTGATCTTTGTTTATGATGAGATCCGAAAACTCATCCTTCGCCGAAACCCTGGAGGTGAGATAGCACACACACACTCACACAGTCAGATTACAGGTTAATCATCATTATTTTTATTACTTTAGCATATTTGTAGACCAGGTGACATACCTTTTTGCATGATGACATCATCCCAGACCTCTAATGTCAGTGACTAAACTTCCCTCTTCTCTCTTCTTTCTTCCCACAGGCTGGGTGGAGAAAGAGACTTACTATTAACCTATCACAGCATCCTTTACGTCACACCCCGTGCTCCCGTCCTTCTGTTTCCCTCTCCTCCTTCCTTCTTCTCTTCATCCATCCTTCCTCTCCTGTCAGCATACTCAACCTGTACAAGAAAACTGTGTTTACTTCTGCTCTCCATCCCTCCATCATCGCCCCTAAAAAAAGAAACAAAAAAAAAAATCAAAAACCGCTCTGACATCAAGAGGACCAACCAACAGTGGAGATGATCGGGGGAGTTTGGTTAGTAAATCTTCCCTGTCCCCTCTGCCTCTCTGTCCCCCTTTTTTCTACCCAAAGTCCCCAGCGCTAGTCTGCCAGTAACACTGTTGTGCGATGTTATTACTGCACTGTTAGTTGCGGCCACTCTTCATATGTGTGCTTAAACTCACGACTATTGATGTGAATAAAGGATCCAGAGAAGAGACCCTGACTGCTCCACTTTAGTCACTTCTGCCACGCAGAACACGGCAGCTCCGTACAGACTCCTGACCAGCCATCTGAACACGCTACCCAGATCCAGCTATTTGATCACTGCCATTTCCTCACATTCACCCACTGCCACTCGACTTCCTTCCCGATTTTCCCTCCATTTCCTCACTGTCAATCTTCATCTGTTCCCTCTTCTCCCTCCTCCCCTGTCCCTAAAACAGTAGTCTCACCATAAAACTTCAACACTCACTCACTTTCTCGACATGATTGATAAAAAAGATTTCCTCCCCTGTCTCCCTCCGTCCCCCCTCCTTCCCCACGTGTCACTTTTGGCCTGTGTCGTTGTTGTTTTCTAATGGATGACCGGGTGTTTTGTTTTTTTTAATGTTTGTAAAAGTTCTAGTTATCTTTTATTAAGTTTGGATTGGGTCTGAGTGCTGCTTGTTTTCATTCAGACATGACAAAGCACACTATCTCTCCCTCTTTTCTCTCCTCCTGTCCCACCTCCCCCCCTTCCTCAACCGGTTTGTCGATTGTCCCTGTTTGTCTATTTGTGAACAACGTGAAGAACCCCTCTGTCCTCGTAAACTTTCACCTACCCTGTCTTATTCTTCCCCACCCACCCTAAAAACTCTCCCTTCAAACTCACCCCTGTTAAGAAATACGGTCTTTCTGTGTCCTTGGAAAAAGAGATTTCTCTCAAATTTCATGATTTAACTCAAAGGAAACACTGTATAGAATAAGGAAGTGTACCTTAACTTGCAAAACAGCGCAAAAAAAAGGGAAGTGAAATAAACCGAGAAGGATCTCTCTTTTTTCAGCTTGGTCTCCATTTTGTTTTTGTGTGCAGTTTTTGTCAGAAAATGGAAATAAATGCTGTGACCAACTTTATTCATGGGAGAAGTGTGAGTCATCTGTTTTGTTCTTTAAGGGTGTCGTCATGTCAGACGGAATATTAACTGGAACCATATAAACCTACAATGTTAAGGTAGTAGACCTCATCTGGGAGAAACTTTGTGGCTTCAACTTCAAAACCTTGTATTAATTTAAGATTCTTACAGCGTTAGCTGTGCACTTGACAAAATAGTCTCTTCCCTTAATCCATTAGTAATTCTGTTAAAGCAGATGGAATCTTCCCAAATGGAAATCATTAAATTATTTATTTTATATTATTTATATTATTTTATATTTATTATATAATTTGATATATATTAGTATATTAAATTATAGCACTGTATTTCTTTGCATTTTGAATTTGCACTTAGAGATTTTGTCCACACGATGGCAGCAGAAGACAATTATTAAAATAATTTTTTTCAGGCGCTATTTAACGTTCCAGCATAATAGTTGTTTTTCTTCACATCCAACAGATCCAGATGGATGATACTTGATAATTCATGGAAGGGACAATATTCTGTCTTTTTAGCTGCTAAATTTTCCACAGTGATTAGCAGCTGGCTGCTAACTTTCACTGAATGTATTTAATACGTCCTCTCCGAAAACTACGGCCTGCAGGCTGAGAGGAAAGAGCAGAATGAAAGCCTGCAGCATCAGAACAAATGAACAGGCTAGTACTGTATTAGGATTAGAGATCCACAGTGGAAACCTCGTTTATCAAAGGATGTGACATCATACAGCTGAGGTGATGTAGATTGATTGTTCATACATCTGTTTTCATCACCTTCATCATTATGGTTCTGTCCGGTTCATTAACTGCAGCTATCCATGTGACACTCATTTAAAATTCCAACAAGACATTACAATGAATATGTGGGTGGGTTGGAACAGTTTACAGGTATGACTGAACAGCTCTCCTGGTCAGGTTTGCATTTTAATTTAGAAAGTGTCTTGTAATATTTGAACTAAGTTCCTGTAATTAAATTGACCAATTAGTCCATTAGTTTGTCATCAATTCTTAAGTAATTTAGAGAGCAGAACATCTTGATTTTAGTTTTTACAAAATATGTTTAAATATATAAAACAAGCAGCCCAATGAAAGATCTACAAATAAAAGCCAACCAAAGTGGAAGTCTGCAGACGTCCGCAGAGGACATTCTGACACTCGCAGCAGTGTCGTTTCCACAGTCAGCAATAAAACACGGCACTGATTTCTACCATCTACAGCTTCTTCAGGTGCGGATAAAGATCACCACAACGTAACACTCCACACTGTCTAATGCAGTGATTCTTAACCTGGGTTCGATCGAACCCTAGGGGTTCGGTGAGTCGGTCTCAGGGGTTCGCGGAGATGGAGTTCAAGGTGTTTTTGCCGAACATACACGAATCACTGTGTACGTTTGACACATCGTGTCAATTGGTGATGACACGCCCCCCTTAGCCATCACTGACTGCAGGTGATCACGTGACGCTACCGATTGGCCTACCTGTGCTACAGGGGACTTTGCGCACTCAGTAGTCGATTTATGCCTGTCATAATGGTACGTCATCTGATTGTTTTCTTAATATTTTAATTCATAGTAACTATGTTGAGCAAAAAAAGAAAGTGGTCGGACGAATATGTGCAACGTGATTTACAATGTCAAGTTGAGCAACTCTAGTCTCGCAGAGATAAAGTTTATAGATTATTTATTTGTACACATAAACATAGCTACATATGAAGTATAGCAGCAGATGCGTGTCTGCAGGGAAAATATCTAATAAATAATAATCACATAATAAACTAATAAACTACAGTCTTGTGTAACATTGTGTGCACTGACATTGGTATTAGATGGAGGCCCGCCTATTTTATGTGAGACAAGTCCTTAACATTTTTGAGGGGTTTGTACTTCATGGATTCATGACACCTTATTGTCTTGTTCTAATACCATTTTAAAGTGGTAATCCCCGGGTGGGTTCTTTATGGTGGGGGAGTGTTGTGTTGCCACCGTGTCCTTGTAGAACCTCTGGGATGATAAAAACTCAACAGTGAGCACGAAGGCTCGATTGTGACCCACACAGGTCTGGTTGTCAATTAGCCTGAACAGAAATACCTGAAATGATTAACCTGCAGCCTTTATAGTTGTATTATTATTACGTATGACCAAGTTTCCATCAGGTTTAACCTCTACTGTATCCACCCAACAGTTCAGACCGTGAAAGACGTCACACCGTGTGAAACTTAAACCAAACACACATAAAAAAATCCTATATCTATATTACAGTTACAGTAAAAAGACCACTGTTATAAAGAAAACCATTGTTATAAAAACAGAAAAAGAACCCATAATACGATAAACTGAATTATAGGCATAAATACACAACCTCCTCCTTGTATGCACTAATAATATATTTTTATAATCTACATTATATTATGAAGATATTTAAATTTAGAATCTTTTCTGTTGGTTCATGGCATTTTGCTCAGATGCTTATTTTTTATCAAATATTTTTTGAACACAAATAGAAGTGAAGTTAGAGTTGCTCAAGAAGTTAGAGTTAGAGTTGCTCAAGACGTTGATGATCCAGGATTTCTTTTCACATTTTTTAAAATAATTTTAACTCATCTTCAGGTTGTGATCTATGTTTACTACAGTAAAAATCTTGAAATTGGTGTTGCTAATTTAAGCACAGGATCTGAATGCCACTGATGTGTGAGCTGATGTGCCTGATTCCATTGAAAACACCAGGCAGCGTCTTTCGTCCTACGGCTGTGGTGCCTTGTAATGAGCCTACTTTCCTTATGTCTCTGCATGAAATCTAAGTAATGTCCTATAAACCCAGTAGGACCGGCAGCCTCAGTATGTCACTCGCCAATAAGCAATTCATATGTAGGCACACAAACAGGGCTGGAGCTCACGAACCAATGTATGAGAGGCGCAGCTATTCTCAACTCATAATGATGCTCATGCACACACCTCCCTCTCTACCCATACAACAACCACGCTAAAACACCTTTTCTCTGACACACACACATACCCCCTCTCAATCTTCTACCCACTTACACTTTCAGCCCTCCTCCTGCACTAGCTTTCTTCCAAATCACACACACACACACACACACACACACACACACACACACACACACACACACACACACACACACACACACACACACACACACACACACACTCAGCCTCCTTCGTCATTACACCAGAACGCTAAAACCCCTTTTTGCACACAAACATCTCCTGCCTTCCCTAAAACCCTTTTTGTTTCCTCTGACTTTGACACAAACACCCAAGTGCGAAGTGCACACACACACACAGACACAGACACACACACAGAGCACCCTCTTACACACATACACCTCCCAGTAATCTGGCTGGCCCGTGGCCTCCTCTCTCTCGCTCCACTGTTCTGTGTGATAGAATATCGATCGGTTTTCCTCGGCTCGGCATGAGGGAGGGGGGCTGTAGGACTAAAGGAAGATTGTGTGTGCAAGTGTGTGTGTGTATGTGTGTGTGTGTGCAGGGGGTTGGGGGGGCAGTGGTCAGACATGCTCCAAGGTTGTTACCACAGCAACAGCGTGATGGGTCAGAGGGTTGCCATGGTGCCTAGGTCGCAGGGTCATGGGGAGGGTCCTGAAAGGCTCCTGTGTATGTGTGTGTGTGTGTATGTGTGTGTGTGTGTGTGTGTGTGTGTGTGAGACAGAGAGAAACAGGAGGGTGGAGGAGAAGGAGGTGCTGTCCACTCCAGCTATATTGGTTGTGTAAATAATAAATGGTGTTGTATGTAGTTGCTGTCTGTTTCTCTCTCACTCTGCCTAAATGTTGTAATAATAATAATAATAATAATAATAATAATAATAATAATGCTCCGCGGTTCACTGGCGTCGCACCCGGAGTTTGCCCCACCTCACGCCCTATGACAGTTAGGATAGGCTCCAGCTCCCTGTGACCCGCGCAAGAGGATGGAACAGATGGAAAACTAATGAATGAATAATAATAATAATAATAATAATAATAATAAACAGTATCAACAATAAAAATGATTATAATAATAAAAATAATAGCATGTAAACCTATGTACAGTAACACCAACTCCAGGATACTCATCTGATGAGTTCATGTCTTCTGTGGTCTGATTTAATGTTTCACAAATTCAGAATTTATTTAAAAAATATTAAAGCTGATGTACACAATTTTTACAAATATAAAACACAGCTTTGTTACACTTTATTTTTAAATGTTGATCCTTTCATCATTCTTCACCTCACACTCAGGTTTTCATTGAATTCATCTCATTTTAAATAATGAGTTTCGCTGTATAAAATGCATTTATAATAATTTCAAAATTCTTGAAATTAAGTCAAATAAAATGGCTTTTTCTCCTCCTCACTGGAATGGAGAATTTTTTTAAGCATGCCATCATCTTTATTTTGCTTAATGCAGTTTTCACAATGTAATTTTTATGAGGGATTTTTTAAATTAATTTAACATGTGAAGCATAATAACGCACACACACACACACACACACACACACACACACACACACACACACACACACACACACACACACACACACAGGCATAATTATTTTATATATAAATGAAATGAACCAAAGCCGCAATAATTACTCTAAAGAAACTAAAATGTGCTTCCAGCCTCTTAGAGGTTCTTGTATGACTGTTAAAATGAGATCTGTTGGGGCACGCTGAAGATACCCATTCCCACCCACAAACTAATAATTAATTAATAATTAATTAATAATCAGCTGCTTAATAATAAAAGTACAATAAATGGCACTCTGGATTACTTTGAAAAATTACTCATAATACTGCAACCAAATATTTTATTCCTAGTATTTTGTTCAGTAGTAGCTCAGTTGATTTAAATACTGCACATATTAAAAAAGAAGTTGGTCATCTGTAGCCACAAAAAAACTCAAGTATTATGAACTGAAGAGAATCATTGGACTGACTTAGTTTTTTTCAATCGCTAGCAAGCGCTTACCCATACTTCAAATACTTTTTCTAAAGTCTTAACACAGACTCACACCTACAAAGCACAACTGACTAAATGATTAATTTTTTTTCTCTAAAACACATTTTGTTAAATTAATACTAACTCTTCATTTCAAAATAGAATACACCTTTCTCTGCACACACTAACTTTACCAAAACACTGGATATTCGACTCAAAATAAAATTATTATGTCAAAGAATAATACTTGTTTTCATTTCATAAGGTACATGCAGTCAAAGAACACCAGGTTTCAAAATACTGGGTATTGTTGACATTATAAAAATTGCATACACTTTTATGTTTCAGTTTAACTGGTATTTGCATGCAAAATGTACACAAAATTTCTTGGTTGGGAACTGTGTGTCCACATGTAATGTTCACATTCAAAAGCATTCCAGCAAAGGGCAAATCAATTTTTTTCCTTTACAGTTTATTACAGGAGGTACACTGGTAGAGTGGGTCACTGTTCCACGATCGGCGGTTCGATTCCCACTCCCACCCAAAAATACCCAGAGTGTCAGCTGACAGTGGGAGGTGACAGCTCACCTCCGGAGCACTGCCGAGACGCCTTTGAGCAAGGCGCCGTCTCTCTTACAAGTTGCTCATTTGGGGGCACCATAAAGGAGTTGTCCGCCACTCTACCTCCCCCTACATGCATACAGGCTCCTTGTGTGTATGCTTGTGTGTTCAGGGCCTGTACACACTAATATATGCACGTATGAATTACTAACACTAGAGTGGACCACTCATTTCCCTTTGGGGATTAATTGAGTACATAAAATTAAAAAAAAAAAAAACAACATTTGTTTGTTTATCAGCTGCAATATTTTTTTTTTAAAGTGATGTCATTGCAGAAGCAGAGGTTTTTATACTGTATCTAAGGTTTGGAAAATTGTTTTTGCTATTGTGGGATGTTGTGTGTTAACGTTCGTAAATAATAAAAAAACATTCCATAATTTTGTTAGGAGGTATAGTTTGTCTGTTAAGAAAATGAAAGTATTGTGGTAATATGTTCACTGACTGTATATTGTGTGAAGGCAACATGAAATGTGTGAATGGTATGGCCACAAAAGACATATGCTGTGCTAATTGTGTTTAGAGTTTTGAAAATGTGACTATTGTTTGGACAAACGCTTGTGTAAGTGACTGAAAAACACTGTAAAGGAAAGCACAGATGTTAAAGAAAAAAGACTGACATTGATGGAAAATAATTTGAAAAAAAAATCAAACATATATTTTGACTGCGATCCATTACGAGCTCCTTCATGTGCCACGGAGCAGAGGAGCAACAGTAATAACACATCTAAAGCCCCCAGCCCACTTCCATTGCAGAGCAATCCTCCCGCTTTTGTTTACAGTCACTTTGATTTTAATTAAAGTGGCTGGATGATATCTTACACTGGCACTTCTTTCTCTGCTGAAGCAATGATCTTTATCCTCTTCTTCCTGAGTAGAACCACCAGAAGGACAAAACCTAAAAGAGACACACAGTGAAGAACGAGTGGCTACATCGCTTCAGTTTAAGAATCCATGAACGTGTAAATGCTGTGGGACACATTAAACAGGAAACAGTTTCACCTTATTCATGCAGTTAAACTTATTAAGGAAATGGTTTTATTTGTTTAAATTTAAAGAGAGGTTTAGTGTAGTCAGCCTCTTACTTATGTGGCACAAATTAGATAAAATCTCGAATATTTTAAAATCTCTTCATTTTATGAAAACCTAACTTTGACTAATTCCTGTATCATAGTGTGGATACTATTTCATCCTCTTTGCTATGCATTGACATTTTTTCCAGCAATTTTCAGTTTTGCAAAATGTAACAAAGGATGCTTCAGTGTTTAGAGAAGTGAGTAACATTTCCAGCCTGCTTTCCAGAATACAAACTCACATCCAGCTTCACTTATCTGGTCAAAAGCACCTTTGTGCCATGATTTCCTTTTTTAGATTTTAAGCCAGTAGACCAAATAGGATCTTAAAGTCACAAGGCGTCCGTGCAAAGCCAATCTCTCAGCACTGCAGACCCCCAGCCCCTTCGCCTCCAATATCTTGCATTACTACTGCAGGGTTATCGACAGTCTCTGTGCAGCCTGGACAACATCTGTGTGACTGATTTCAGACACATTTCAGAGCTACTGTTTATGTTTGCTGTGTGGACTGCAGAAAACTGCTTAAGGTAAATCCATTTGTACACAACATAAAACAAAACCTCACCAAATATTGTTAGCCATATAAATCCAAATTCTTGGACGACAAAATACCAGCTCTGTGTGACTTCCAGATAAATAAAGGTCCTGTAACATAAGAAGAAAACCTGTGTTCACATGGATTATTTAAAGGCAGAATATTATTTAAAGCAATTTGTCTAAGATTCCATGATAAAAACAGACCGATAACGATATCTGTGTGTTTCCATTATTACAAAAAATGTTGGCTAAAGAAATAGGAGGTTGTAAGTAGTAATTTAAGATGGATGTAGGGCACGATAAATCTGTGACTGTTTATGACTCAAAGAATACACTTTGGTTTTGAATGGGGAATAAAATGGAGAATATAACAAACAGTAGATGGACTTACTGATCGATCAGCCAATGTATCTATAGACTATCATAATTCATAAATTTACCATCTTTTGAGCAATTTATTTACAATAATTGCTGTTTTTGTAAATGCAACATATTTTTAACAACTAATATTGGTATCTTTATATTGCGCATCTTCAATGATCAGTCTATTCAATAAATTAAGTGAATTCAGCTTAAAACTGAGATGAGGATTGTAAATGGACACTAAGTGAATCCACTCACGTGGACAGAGACACTAGGAGGAGCAACACGAAGCAGAACCTCATGATTCGGTTGAACTTCTCGTCTTCCATGGTCACGACGCTGCAGTTCGTCATTCTGTCCACAGGGCGTCGCTGACAGCCGTCCAGAGTTGATTCTCCCGTGGAGGAGCTGCGCGAAGATAACCCGCAGAACGCAAATAAAATCAAACTCTTTGTTGTCATCACACATTTCTACACCATGCAGTTTGGTTTCCCAGCAGCAGACATAATTAAAAATATTGCGATCGTCTGTGCTGGTAAATTAAACGTTACACTCGTCCATTGTACTGAACTGGGCGTCAGTACTTGGCCTTAACGCGGGATCTCTTGTGTTTCAATCCTATGATGGGCACAACAAACAAAATCTACATTAATATTATTCTCTTTTAATAGTCTGCTTTATGTGACGCACACTTTACATAAGGGCCAGGTCTCCGAGCGGCTCCGGAGCCCGTAGGACTGTCCCCCCGATATTCCGTCCTGACGCCCTACCTGGGATTAGAAAACTGGAGAACCTCTGGAGCGACTTCCTCCTGTTTCTCCACCTGCTTCTGATTGTCTGGACTACAATCCATTGATATTAACTGTTTATTGTCGATTTCCCGACAGGACGACATGCTGTCAGGTTTGGTTTCGTTATTCATTTCCTTATTGAAGTTACGATTTAGTGACGCCAATCTGCCCGTGAGAAGGAGGAGGAGCAGGAGGAGGTCGCTAAATCCTCTGTGGTGACAAGAACACTGGTTAATATGGTCATCCCCGAATTTATGAGATTAGATATATTTTTGAATAAAGGATGTTAAAATACAAAACATAAAAAAAAATCCACACGTCTCACACTGTAAAATCATTCATTCTTTCATTTTCTGGCGATCGTCTCGTCTCCAGTTGCTCTCCCGCCTTGAGGTCACGGGTCAGCCAGAGCCTCTGACAGCTGGCTGTGGGCGAGAGGTGGGGTACACCCCGAATGAGACGCCAGCTCATGGCAGAGCTGCTTCAGATACAGAATCTCATGCTGCTCACACCGACCTGAACAATTCATCAGCAGAGCCTTCATTAATGCTTTTGCTCTAGTTTATTAAGGATGGATGTTTAGTCTAAACACAAAATTAATTACTTCTGACGATGCGCACAGGACGTTTTGTGTTCACCCACAGCTTTTTGTGTTGACATCATAATAATAGTTTGGGGCAGACCTCCACTGACTCACATTATGGGTAACGTTTCTTTATATGAGTCATAATCACACATTAGTGCCACAAGCCTTAACTAGCTGCCCTGGAAACATTGCTTTCAGTTTAGATGCTTACAGTGCAGTTAAATAAAGGCTATAATGAGGTCAGAGATGTTCAAATGTTACTATAACTGTAACTACGGAAACCATCGTATATTTTGTGATTTGGGCGTTTTGAGAACTCTGCTGGGCGGCAGAAGATGTGCTGATAAAAACAGTTTTCTTACATTTCTTCACTCCTTATACGATATTTTTTGTCGTCTGTCTTCTTTATGACCTTAGTATAACTTTTATTGGACGGAAGAGAAATCACTCTCCCAGATGCTGAAGCACCGTGAGCTGAGCCTCATCACCTGCTGCTGTCCGCACACACAAACACACACCCCTTCTCATTGCAGTCTAAACTCAGTTGTCATGGAAACAGCTAGGATGCCGAGTGCTGGAGAGGTAATGGGTATGTGAGAGTGAGAGGGTATAGAAAAATCTTCTGAAGGACACGTAGATTAAAAGTGAGTGTGTTTTATTGATACTGCCTCTGAATGCCTACCTGCCCTCACACACACACCCACACACACACACACACAAACATGCACACACACACAAACACGCACACACACACACTGTCTCTCTCTCTCTCGCTCTCTTCTTCTTCTTCTACTACTCTTCTCCATCTTCCTCTTTTCTCCTGTCTTCTCTCCTTTTCTCCCAGCTCCTGGGAGAAAATCTATTCTGACCATCGGAGACACCCCCAGAGCGACACTCCCAGAGCGACACCCCCAGAGCGACAACCCCAGAGAGACACCGCCGGAGCGGCCTAAAGGCCGGCTGCATTCATGTCCCTGTTTCTTGCAGGAGCAGCCCCTCACTTGTTTTTCTTCCTGCCTCTAAAAGCCAGATGGGCTGGAACTCCTCGGTATTGTCGGGGCCCCCACACGTGCCGAGGACACGGGGCCTCACAGCGTTTAATTCACAAGCTGCAGACACCCCCTTCTTTTAACCCTCCGTGACCAACACCATCATCCACCTCCCTCCTTCCCCACTTACTCCCTCTCTGCCTTTTCTCCTCCTGCCATCCCCCCATTCTACTCCACTCTATTATCTTGTCTTTAATTACACTCCTTTCTTCCTTTCTGTCACGTCCTGCACTTCTCTGCTCCGTTGCTTTCACTTTTGTCACGTTTCATGTTGTTTTTTATTTTTACCGGATCAGTTTTCTACCTTATTGTCTCCAACAGGCTTTATGCTCTAATGTTATCTAAGGAAATGTATATTAACAATGACTACTAAACTTTTTCCACCTGTCTTGTGAATTTTAATGCATAAACTAAAATACTGTAATGTAGTTTTATTTTATTTATTTATTTATTTTACATACTGTAATAATCCCCTATGAGAAATTAATAGCACATTTTAGATGTTATTAAAAGTTAAAAGCCAGGATTCTGAGCAGGACTTGGTCATTTGATCTAGAACAGTTTCTGATGGACCTTTGATAAGAGCTTGGACACCCCCCTGGGATGCTTGTTCATACCATCAGCCACCAGGCTGGACAACACCACCACACCGTACACTACTCCACTTCTTCTGTGGTGTGTTTCATGCTGTTACCTGTATGTTGATGTCAGTGATGCTCAATGCTCTGAAAGTTACTGTGAATATTGCTACTGTGTGCTGACTACAAACAAATCACCTTGAACCATGTTCTTTCTTTTCAATCCTACTAAATTACTTGCAATAACTCTTATTGGACACCAATACTTCAAACAGGAATTTCCACACCAAAAGTACAGTTTATGTACTTCAGGTAGGCATCAAATAAAAACAGGATGAATGAAAACACATTTATCAAAGAATGTAATAATAAAATATATGAAAGACACTGAAAGGAAAGAAACCTCTAAATAAATAGTTCGTCTGCTTTACTAGTTGTAGATAACCTAATGAACAACACACACACACACACACACACACACACACACACACACACACACACACACACACACACACACACACACACACACACACACACACACACACATAGTGGGGCCCGCGACCACTCGCCTGGCCTAAAAAGGAAATGCTGTCCTTCACTGCGCTCCGATGACGTCACCTCTTTCGTTACAGATACCGGGCCACAGAGAACATATCCAGTTCAACTAGTCTAGTTTAACTAGTTCTAGTGTAGTTTAAGTATTTCTAGTCTAGTTTAACTAGTTGTAGTCAAGTTCAATTTAACGATATGAACTATAATTTATTATTTTACCCACGTTATCATATGTTCGCATTAGAGTAGCACCAAATACAATTCGTCTTTACCTTTTATAATATTTTCAGGAAAAAACACAAACAAAAAATACATAAAAAATGCATAAATGTTAACATACCAGATGTGCTCATCTGGAATCCGCGTAACGAATGACAAGCGGAACGACACAAGTTTCTCTTCCCTTTATTGGACCGGAGCCCTGCCACGCTCACCTGAGCACTGGTACGTGCTGTATTTTTTTTACATGTCGTACTGAACCGAACAAGAGCACTACATCTACATGTAACCACTTCCGGGCACAACAGGAAGTCCCAAAACAAGAGCGTCACAGAATCGTACTTAACAATAAATAATAAATAAAACAAAACCAAACACACTAGGTAGGTAGGAAGCTAGGTAGGTAGGTAGTTAAGTAGGTAGGTAGGTAGGTAGTTAAGTAGGTACGTAGGTAGATTATGTATTGTTGGTTGTTGTCTTGTGATGACTGTGAACCCCTCTATGTCCTTAATGTCAGCTGGGATAGATTCCAACCCCTGGTGACCCTGCAGCAATAAGTGGTTGTAGACAGTAGATGGATGGATGGCGACAATGGTACAGAACAAATGGATGGTGGTATTTCCTCCCTGGATATTAGGAAACAAGGGATCTGATGAACGACCAGGAAAAACCACGGCACAAGCAAAATCTGACATTTCTTTAGGGCACTGGAACTTGGATTTCTATGCTGTCCGTACAGATTAAAAGTGTTCTCAAATGAAGAATCTACTTGTGTTTCCAGATCAGGATGGTGGAGAAAGGCAGGATTCCATGGCGGCTGACCTTCTGCCTGAAGGCTGGTTTGACCTCCTCACAAAGTCACTGAGGCCAGCAGAGAGATGCTTCAGCTTGTTCCTCAAACTGACCAAAGTCAGACTTAAATGGCTGTAAGAGAGTTTAATCATCAGTTAAATGATAACATGTTGGAGAAACGATCCACATCACCCTCTGGACTGAGTTCTGTAGGTTCTCTTCAGTGGTGTTCATAACCATTTTTATAAGCCCTGAGCAAAGACAATGAGGATGTTGTAAAGATGGCTCTGCGTCAGTTTATCTCTTATCTGAATATTTTGCCCCCCGCCCCTTCAAGTTCAAGGCCGGAATTAGACTCTCCCCTGATGTCTTTGGTCCAGACCAAGTCTGCAGGAGTCGGTAGTTTACCGCCGCTTCAATCTAATTGTTATTGAATCTGTTCAGTACTTATTCGGGATTATTCAGGATAACGTGGAAATAATGAGGTTGGCGGTCTCGCGGAGGCGTTGGGGGGTCGAGAGAAGATCGATGAACACACCGAGTTAATTATGAGAAATCAATTAAAAGGAGGGAGAGAGCAACACCCCGTCGACCGACCGACCGGTCGACCGGAGGGACGAGGCGCACCGCGTCCCCCCTCCGTCTTAAAACACGACTTATGCGTTTTCTTCCTCTATCTCTTCACAACACACCCGCACGTGCGCACACTTGACAGTAATTGACATCAGACAAAGCCCTCCCATCCTGCCCCCCCCCTCCCCCACCTTCTTTCTCCCTCCTCAGTGTTCTGTGAGGCTCACAACTGCGCACGTCCCTCCGTGACATATGTTTGCTTTTCTTCCGAAAACTGTGACTGCAGGTTAATAAATGGAAATCCTATCACACACACACACACACACACACACACACACACACACACACACACACACACACACACACACACACACACAGACACACACACACACAGGTTAATGGGATTTGAACCCTGATCTTGACTCGGACGGTAAACACACACTCGGTCCAAAATCTGAAAATCCCGTGTGGAGACAGACACGCACCCCACGCGAACCATTGATCCCTAATTCTCAATCAATAAAATTGCGCCTGCTATAATTATTGATGTGTACATTTGAACACATATACTAATTTAGTCGGTATCGATCGTTGCCATTTCTAAATGATGTGATTTTCTATTTATTTACTGGTGCTTATATTTTAATTTTTGCAGTTTCTGCTGAAGACATGAACAAACGGTCACCTACATTTTACTAAATTGCCTTCTTGAACTCTGGCCTTCATCTCAAAGCATTAACTCCGTCATTAATGTGACCTGGAATCAGGTAATGAATATTAAAACGTGCTGCAGGGATTCTTAATTGTTTTATGTTTGATAACAACTGAATTAATGCAAATCAGAAGCTGATATACTAGCGTTAAATCTTTGGACAGATTAAACTTTCTCCCGTTTTTGTTGCTCTTAAAGGATTTTTTTTCGCAAAATCATATTTTTTGGATAGTTTTCTAAAATACATATATTATCGTATTAATTTTGATTTTCGCTCTAAAAATGTATGCGTGGCTGATTTTGTCAAATTCAAATCAAACTCATTGAGGGTTACGATGATTTAGGCCAATTTAAATATTTTGTTTTATATGCAAATAAACCAGTCACAAAACGTGAATTTCATTTTATCGTCTGTTAAGATAATTGTTACCTAATAATAATCAGACGTCTCGTATTTATATTTAGCCCTAAAAAAACAAAAAACCTCGATGTATGCATCAAATGCAAATTACCTGTTGCCAAGACGCTGGAAGAACGGAAAGCGTTTACTCAATTATCACTAAAAATATTACAAATTCGAGGAATACAGCGATTCATTAAAAGAACAAAATACATTATAAACGGAATTAGGTTTTTGAATAAGTTATTCAAATATGTGGTTGCGTAAAACGGGACTAGGAATGTTATAGGCCTTTAACTTCAGCCATGTAGAGAAAGTTAAACATTTATGTAGTTATGATAAAAAAAATTTTTTGGATTAATGACAATTTATTTAAATAATATTCACTGGATTTCATCGCGGATTTTAATATTCTTTTAATTTCCGAAGACCAAAGCTTGAATTCGAAAATTCGTTGTGTATTAAATTCGCTAGCCCGTTCAGATGTTCATTTATCATCTGATCGATTTTCCATCTGAAACCTAACGGTTTCTCTTTCATTTGAATTGATGAATAATACGTGTGACGTCATACCTTGAGGCCATGAACCTCAGAAATACTTAAATGAGCTCTTCAAAAGTCTTGACCAAAAAAAATAATCCTCTTCATTTTAATGCAAGCAAATCGCGAAATTAATGTTTGATATTCGTCGTGGGTTTTAAGTCATTATTATTTTTAGAGGAAACATACAGCTTAAAGGAATGAGTCTACATGTTTTCTACCACAAATCAATACATTTGGGACATAAGCAGTAAAATAATGCTTACATACATTTTGTCCAGTAAACTGATGAGAAAACCTTGTCATGGAACCTGATTTGATTATTTTGGTGATGGTGGCTGCTTGGTTTTATTACAGACTCTATTGCCTTTTTCATCAATTTGTGGGGATCCTCTGTCACTGGGGGCCCTTGAGTCAGACCCCACCATCCTGACCTTTGGGTCAAAGGTCAGCTGGCCATTCAGCCATTACTGCAACTCATCAGCACCCAGCAAGCAGCAGGCGAGCCAGACACCATTTTATTGTTGGTAACTTGCCCATGGGCCCAATAAGAGCAGTGGGATTAGTTTTTATTCCGTATTAATTACACTGTATCCCTTCGCCAGATGGTGTGGTTGCTAGGTGACCCATAAGGTGACTTTTGACGGAGCATGAATAACCTATTTGGATTAGCTGGTATACCTTTGCAGGTAAACATGATAAACTGGTCATTTCTCTTAGATGCACAGGCCTAGATGATAAGACTAAACTATTTCATATTTTCCTGGGTTATCTAAAAACACACAAAGAGTGAAAGGTTGTGTTCAGGTCAGGTTAAAGACAATGACAGAAATCACGCAGCTAAACTAGGCTTAGCGGAGGGTTAGTCACACCTTGGAAATACGGCCTCATTCATCACGACCTTGCAATCATTTAACAAATCTTATTCAGCATTTATTTACAATGATTCATGTCACAAATTAAATTTAGTCTTGCAGAAACACTCTGTTAGCTAATGGTAGCTCCTCTGTCTTTGTTGGATTGTGACTTTTTGTAAAAGAAGAACAGTTCACTAATACTAATAATTATTATACACAATACACAGATGCTTAGTAACGGAACTGTTCCAGCATTTCCATCATTAAACATTTATTTCTTAATTATTGGTTGATCTGATTGGTAGATTTTTCTTTTTTTGTCCCATATTTACATTTTTTTAGATCTACTGTATGTGTATGTCCTCCTCAGTTAATATATTTCACTTCTTACACTAAATTAAATGTAGTCAGTAAATAAAAAAGATTTTTAACAACCATATTGACATTTTTGAAAGAGATTTGTGTAGCCGTCAAAGTGCTGTGACAGCAAACTTGTGTAGGCTAAGCTCAAATTGTGGTTTG